>JAWPHD010007885.1:0-122409 GCA_037043455.1 Cyrtodaria siliqua | reverse complement strand
CAAAGGATGAGGTCCGTCCCTAAAGAGTGTATAATAATGTAGTATAAATTATAACCGTTTTGCATTTTATGTGCAATTTATATTAAGACAACTATGTATAGATGGATTTTCTTAAAAGACCCATGTTAAAAATAATAATTTTTGTATTTTTAGCACAATATACTCTATTATCAGTTACTTCCCTGCCATGTTTTAGTAAATCTCAAAGGCAAGACACTCATCGGGACTTCAAAATTCAAAATTCGTTGTCATCTGTCAGTGTTTTTGATCACCTCAGCCGAAGGCTCAATGTGATGTTTTGGAATCACTCTTCGTCCGTCGTCCGTCCGTTGTCTGTCCGTCGTCGTCGTTATCTTTTGCTTCTGACGACTTTTTCTCAGAAACCGCTTTTCGGAATTAAACCAAATCTTATACGAATTCATTAAAATGGATTTTATAATTGCACCAACAGCTAAGGTCATTTGGCGACATTCCAGCTTTTTATTGGTGGAGGAAGACCCCAGGTGCAAACCCGGGCATTTTTTCGTGCACGGGCGCGCACCTGAGTAGAACCACCGACCTTCCGCAAGCAAGCTGGATAGCTTGATACTCATATACTAAACAGTCCTGGCCCCATGGGGAATAGAACCCGCAGCGGTGAGGGACATGTGATTTCAAGTCTGAGACCACTCGACCACGGACGACCCCAAGTTTATGTGAAACATCATTATATGTTTGTTCGAATGGTGCACCTGAGGTCATAAATGCCCCCGCAATGGGGCTTATCAGTTTCATTTAACAACTCTTAAAACATCTTCTGCAAAAATACAAGATATAGAGCTGTGATATTTTGCATATAACATCGTCTTATAGTCCTCTAACTAGTTTGTTCTAATGGTGACCCTGAGGTCAAATGTGGACCCTCCCCAGTGTCCTAATCATACACACGAACTTTAATCAAGCATACTTGTTTAGTTATGCTCCGGACACAAAGTGTGACGCACGGACGCACACACGGACGGACGGTAAAAGCGGCGACTATATGCTCCCCCATAATAAACAATCTAGTGTTTTTAGTTACAATACACTCAAGAGATATGAAAACGCAACACGGGAATTTCCGCTATATATTGTATTTACTGCACACTTAATTGCACATAATATTCCAAAGAAATCCCAAGATGTTTTGCAAAAAAAAAGTTGCAATTGATTAGAGAAAGGACAGAACTGTGATGTTGTAGACGTTTTAATCACACTACACCTTGTAACAAGAAATTCATAAATGCTGAAGTTGCTCTTTGAAAAACTGAGCCAGTTTAGTACTGTATTTAACGTAAATAGTTTGCAAATTGTTGCATCCTAAGTTTGCTCACATGCTTGAGCCAAATGCCTACTCTGTCAATAATGAAACTTTGATTTTTAATGTATTCTGCAAGACATGACCAAAACTGTTTTACAACTTCACAATTCCAAAACAAGTGATGTATGGTTTCAGGTAAAATATTGCAAAAGCTGCACATGTTATTATCTAGAATGTTCATTTTTGTTAGTAAATAGTTAGTTCCCAGAATTCTATAGTTGATTCTATGTTGTAACCAAAGTAATTTTGGATCTTTTGTTATTTTAAATGGTACTGCGTAAATTGTTTCGAAATTATAGTTAGGTACTGTTAAAACTTCATTCTTCCATTTTATTAATGACTTTGGGTAAATATTTTTTACAGCCTTTAGTATGTTTTTGGATTAGTGATAGTATAAGAGGGCATAATGGGTTTGGACTACTATTGGGTAAATGTGTTATGTTCAGTTTACCCAAGTAGTTTCTAATAGCAGTAATATGACCTTCATATTTCAAGAAATTAGACCTTATGTCATGTCGATTATTAAATTCTCTGTAAGAGTAAAGGTTTCCATTTTTGTTTAAAAGGTCATTGATTAATAAAATTCCTCCTTCGTACCATCTTCTATAAAAAACGCTTGAACCTCCGACCTTAATATCTGGATTATACCATAAATTAACAGCATGAAATTGCTGCCATGAAGTCGGTTTCACGTGTTCAGTAAATATTTTATAACAGGAAACTACTTCTTTCCAAAAGGGGTTATGTATGCTATGTAAATTTTGTTTGATAAAATCACTACCAAAATTAACTACGTCTGTGAAAATGGGCCACATCGCCAACTGAGTATATTTAATATCTGTCTGGAAAATTCTGCGAATCCAAGTAGTTTTTAAAGCTGACATAAATTGTTCAATATCAATCATTCTTAGCCCCCCAAACTTATGATATTGTATTATAATGGTTCGTTTTATTTTATCTTTTGCATTATTCCAGAGAAAGTTATAAAACATATTTTGAAGAAGTTTGATTTTATCAGGTGATGGATTGGGGATTCCGATTATCAAATGATTACGTTTAGATAGAGCTAGGCTTTTTAGAATCACAATTTTTCCCAAAGGAGTAAGTATTCTTTGAAACCAACTTGCACGTAATCTTTTAATTTCCTCTATTTTAAGGTCGTAATTTATTTTTATCATTGAGTTCAGGTTTGTTGAGAATTTAACCCCTAGTACAGTGAAATTGTCTTTTTCCCAACATAAATTGTATTCTGGACATAACTTTGTGTCGCTACCTTTTTTCGATCCAAACCAAATAAGTTTTGTTTTGTCAGTATTTATATTAAGGCCGGAGATTTGTGCATAGAATTTTAATGTCAACATGGTGTGTAGAAGTGAGTCTTTGGAGCCATCTAGAGTCAAATTGGTATCGTCAGCATATTGTGATACTAAAAACTTAGTATTATCTACATGAATACCTTTAAATGTTGGATTGTTTCTTAACGTTACAGATAATACTTCTGCACACAGAATGAACAGGTAGGGTGACAATGAATCTCCTTGACGACAACCACTTTGTAGATAGAACCAGTCTGACATATGCCCATTAACAATAACACATGACTCTATATTGTGGTAAAACAATTTTATCCAACTAATAATTGAACGGCCAAAATTAAAAAATTGTAAAAAATCTATCAATTGTTAATAAATCAAAGAATCATATTAAACCGAATACTGAACGGAAAAAAAACTATTAGTCAAAA
Source organism: Cyrtodaria siliqua (assembly GCA_037043455.1). Taxonomy (NCBI): domain Eukaryota; kingdom Metazoa; phylum Mollusca; class Bivalvia; order Adapedonta; family Hiatellidae; genus Cyrtodaria; species Cyrtodaria siliqua. The sequence goes on along the minus strand of JAWPHD010007885.1, from coordinate 119,326 downwards.
GGTTGAAGCAAGTTTTCTATCCTCGATCGTCGTTAATTTAAGTTCATCTGCCTCATACCGAAAAGGTTAATACATTATCAATCTATTTTTTATTGAATTAAACAACAGTACAGAGTAAAAGCCGAATGCAGAAAATAATAGTAGTGCACATTATGATACACTTGTTCGGTAATACTGAAATAGAAGTGCCTATACCTTTGGTTTAGTTGGTGGAGAGACTATACACCTTAATTTAAAGGAAGTTATGTAAAGAAAAAAAAAAGAAGAAAAAAAAGGAAAAAAGAGAGATTATGCTTAACACTTAAAAAAAACACCAAGAGAATGTGCTGTATATTATATTTTTAATTACATCGTGTCTATAAAAGTTACAAATCCGAAGCGCTATTTGGCCTTCGTAAAGGGAAAAGAAAATCTTAATAATTTGATCAACGTGGAAACATATACAAGATTAATGTTCGACATGGTGAGCTCCACACACACATACACCCATGCGCCTCCCGACCCAAAACTGTTTATTGCAATAAAAAAGTTTTGTTCATGATATATTTGTTCATTTATATGGAAATTCTTTGAATACGAACAAAACTACTGAGGAACAATTTTCCTATTATTGTAAATACTGATTTAAAACAAATTCCTTCCGACCTACTTCAATTTTATTGATTTATTGATTAATTAAAAAAAAGGCAAGTAATATTTTTCTATTGCACCGGGAATTGAACCCTTGATATCGTGCATTGAAATCAAAACGTGCCTTTAGGGACGCTATGTTAACCTTTATCACCTCGGAATATTATAACGATATGTCAGATGTAAGTGATTATATCATATTCAGTCAGTCAGTCAACGCCAGCAACTGACTTCATTTGAAAACAGTTTTAGACTTTACGCTGCTTATTGCCGATAATGTATTGTGGGAAACCAGTATATAAATAATAGAGATCTGTACTGCACTAGTCTTGATCATCTTCGACGTTTGACTGTAAATACAAACGTTAGTCTTGAAAGGAAGCAAACGTCGCAGATGATCTAGATTAGTGCTGCACAACACTATCTCAAACTTGTCGCTAGATGGGGCTCAATTATAATGGGGTGTCGCCATTTTGAAATTGACTATGATGGCAAAAGGCGCAGGTAGGACCTACGCCTAAAAACATGTTCATCTTACCCCAAGGAATGCCGTTACACATGTCCAATAACTCTGACTTTAATTTCGGCAGAGTTATCCCCCTTTTCATAAAACTTTAACCGCAACTTGACCTAGCTCATAACTTAAAATAATGATTTATTTGTTTGTTTGTATGATGTTTTATTCAACACATGTCAGATTATATATGAAGGTCTATTTTTTGTGGTGGAAGCAGACCACCCTTTTTTTCTGGGTAGATCCAGTACTTTACACCTCCCGCCGTCCGTAAGAATCGACACTTCCTCTCTTACAAGTCGAGCTCCCAGTGGGATTCGAACCCGCAGCGGTGAGAGGCGAGAAGGTTAACAACGAAACGTCGTGAACCACTCGGCCACGGAGAAGTTATAACTTAGAAATAAGCACATGGCAGGCGACACAGGTGTTCCATTGAACACCCTAAGGCTTCTAGTTTAAGCAAGTCTTTGCTTGCTTTTTAGGTGTTTAACGTCATTTTTAGCACACTTTAGGCTATGTATGACGGTCAATTGTTTGTGGCGGAGGCATACAAGAACCAGTACTGTATACCTCCCGCATTTCGTAAGAATCGACACTTTTAGATTATTAGATAGTGTATACTAGCCTTATGCCAGTACCCACTTCTTGACGAAACAACATTACAAAAAATGAAATAGCATAGCATATAGCAATCGTAAATCGTTGCATTTTTAAAACAAACAGTATCAAAGATATATGAGAATACCGAGTAACCTTTATGCAAATAAACAATAAAATTACAGAAATGTTCCATGTACGAATCAAATTGCCTAAAAATACCAAAAGTACTATAACTATTTTATATAATCAATTAGAGTGGTATGTTCACACTTTGTTTTTGGTTGATAACTTTATTTCCAAATTCCATTAGGCTTAAACGCCCGTGAGGATAAGAAGAAGAAGACTTTATTCATCAATCAGTAGGCCGGAGGCCCGTGAGACATAGTTTACATCCATACAAGCAATTGACATAGCAAGATAACAAACAGCATTTTAAGTAATATGAGTATATGCTATATAAACAATTTTTGACAGAAAATAAGCGGAGAATAAAGAAGCGGAGAAGGTGAGAAACAGCCTTTCAAATTATATTGCCACTGTGAAAATAATATATATTGATATTCTACTATCTATACTATCATATGTAGTTTATATAACAGTATAATCAAGATAAGTGATAGCCGTTTTTGTTTGTAAATACACAATGCTCTCTACTATTTATTTGATTTCCAAAGTTCTACAAAAACAAAAACAAAATGATCAGTGTACAAAAGAAAAAGTTAAAACGTTTTAACCGTGTATAAAGACATGTAACAATATAAGATTATTATACAAATGATACTATGAATGTTGTATTTATCTGAGTTCAAATGCTTTGAAGATGTAAACAATTTGTTTTTTTACATTTTGATTTTGAGTTTCGAACAGTAATTTTAATTAAACATGCTTGGTCTATCCCAGTAGAAGCGGTTTATATACGTTTTAATAAAAAAAGATATTCGTCCTCTATTTTTTTGACAAACAGTACATAGTCTGTTTTCGACCTGCACTCTCGGTCTTTGCCATCTGCCAGATTCTATACACAAATTATGAGAAGAAACAATAAGTCTCGTCATAGCGATTCTAAATTTAGGTATATTAAGAGTACTAAGAAAACGTTGAGTACCAAATGTAACAACTTCTCTAAAAAATACAGCTCTTGTTGAATTATCTATACGAGTTTGCCACGTTTGTAAGCCATTATCATATAAACGTTGTTTAAATATACTTAAGAAACATGTTTATTGCCAACATTTTGTTGGAGCCAAACATCATGAAACCCTAACCTTGATAATAAGTCTTGTACACCACGTGTAACCCAAGATACTTTATTTGGGTATAAATCAGCATCTATTTTAAGCATATTATATATAAGTTTACAATACGTTTGGTCATTAGTGTTAACAATTTCAACCAAAATTTAAATATTCTAATATATCTAATATCCTTAAAGGGGATGTTGCACTATTTTGGAACTAGTTTCATTTATAAAGGCTTTAAAAACCGTGGAAAAAGCTGCTTAAAAAATTATCAAAATATCTTAAAAGACATAGGAGATGTGACCTTTTGAAAATGTGCAAAAAGGCTCCAATGGAGGCAGACATCTTTGAATGATGACATCATCACGCCTTTTTCCATATATGGAAAATAGAGAATAAATAGTGTTTAATGCAAATAAATGTATTAAATTATAAATACAAAGTAAAATATGTATACTGTATATGCTCTTTTTACGATTTACATGTATTTGCAGTTACATTCTTGTTTTAAATAATATTTATCAATATGCAATAAATGGTAAAACGGCGCGATGACGTCATCAATCCAAGATGGCTGACTCCGTTTGAGAATTTTTGCACATGTTTAAAGATCATATCTCCTATATTTTTTATGATATTTTGATAATTCTTTCAGCTTTTTCCATGTTTTTTAAAGCCCTTTTAAATGGAGCTAGTTCCAGAATAGTGCAACAACCCCTTTAAGACTAAATCTGCCAAGAACCATATACAAAGTCATTTTGTGTAGAACGTTTAACACGTAAAACATTTTTACAATAAATAGTGTGTATTCTTTTAATATTATTTGAACTTTGAAATCCCCAAACTTCGGAGCCATAACATAAAATGGGTAACACAAATATAATCTGTGTGACACAGAAATGTCTGTAAATTTCATTAAACATTTATTTAACTTAAATATTGCTTTCTGTGCTTTACCAGCTAAACTTAATTGTGTTTCATTAAAGGAGCCACCTTGACTAAAGGCAAGATAGGTCAAAGATTTAACAATTTCAACTGGAGAGTTATTAAACATGAAAACAAGATTTCTGGGTAAAAGTCCAGCTTTTCTAAATATAATTACTTTTGTTTTGTTAACATTAACCTTAAGTTTCCATTTTGTACAGTAAATAGCTAAAAGATCTAACCCTTCAATTGATGATTCTGAAAATATCACAATATCATCAGCGTATAGCAGCAAAAATAGTTTGGTCATATAAGTATCAACACCATCAAAATTGTTCAATATAAAATGTTCTTCAATGTCATTTAGAAACATTGAAAACAGAAACGGCGATAAACATTCGCCTTGCCTCACACCTAACATGCATGAAAAATCATTGCTTAACATATTATCAAATTTTACACGTGTTTTAATATTTTCATACATACTTTTGATGACTGTAAGGATCTTACCTCTTACACCAAATTGAATTAACTTATTCATAAAGTGTTCCTTTCTACATAATCGAAAGCTTTGCTAAAATCTATAAAACTACAATATAATGTTTAACCAGTGTTAATAATATGTGTAATCAAACCATGCAGTACGAATATATTATCTGTGGTACCCATTCCCCTTCGAAACACGGCCTGTGCGTCCAAATAAACATTGTAATTTTCGGCCCAATCGTTCAATCGATTATTTAATATTCTTGTTAATAATTTACCTAAAGCACTTAACAATGTTATACCACGATAATTAGTAGGATCTTCAATGGCTGCTTTCTTATGTAAAGGTATGATATATCCTTCAGACCAAGAAATTGGAAAAATACCGTTATCTAATATAGAGTTAAACAATGAAAACAAAAATGGCATTAATCTGTAAGTGCCATTTATAAAATATTCATTCAACTAACTACCTGGTCCGGCACATTTACCATTCTTTAACTGCTTAATAGACTTTAAGATTTCATCAGTTGATATAACTACATCTAATTCTTTAAACATATAATATCAAACTCTTCGTTTACAAAACGTTCGTTGAAATATAAAACATCATCATCTGGATTAAAAAAGTGATCATCGGGATTATTAACAGCTTTAAAATATTCTTCAAACTTCGACAATGGTATATTTGGACGTTTAACATGAGCAGTATCTTTAAGCATGTTCCAGAACAGTTTGACATTTTTTGTTTTATTTCTTTCAAGAATAGGAGTTTGATTATCATTATAAACACTTCTGCAGCGCTTTAATAAGTTTCTATACCCAGAACGTGCTTTAACAAGTAATTGTCTATTTTCATCTGTTTTATTATATCTAAAACAATTTAAATAACTGTGGACTATTTTCCTTTTATTTTCACAAGACTCATTATACCATTCATTTTTAAATATTTTATTTTTATTATCCGATTTACATAACCTTTTTCTTAAATAAAGGATACGTTACAGAGCTCATAAGGTTAGAACAAACATTTAAATTTGATTCTAAGCTACCAATACTATCTGAGGATTCGATTGACATAGTAACATTTTCTAACTGTTCAATAAAATCGTCATTGTTTAAAGCATCAACATATTCAGTTTTACGAACATCCGACCATACATATATGTGATTAACAGACTTATAGCTTCTTTCATCACTTTCATTAACATTATCAATATCATGTTCAAAATTATCATGCATACTATTTTCCATAATACATTCAACAATACAATGATCAGATAATAAAGGTCATGGACTGTAAAAGCTACAAATAAAGAAAATATAGATTCAGAAACAACAAAATAGTCTACTAAACTGCATCCTCTATGACCCACAAATGTATTTTTTGCCAAAACCGGCGTCGTCGCCAACACGACCATTTAAAATTCTCAACTGTGTTTGTTTACATAAATCTAAAAATGACTTTCCATTAGCGTTTATATTACCTTTATCTTGTGAATATCTAGGTGTAAAAGTATCAACAGAATAATCATCAGGTAAAATATCAACGAAACTTTTGACAGAATCAAAAGTTACAAAGTCAGGTTTATCAGATGTACGACTATTAAAATCACCTGCTAATACAACATTTCATTTTCCGTCGGTGCTATTATGAATGTGTGCTATAGACTCAATTAAACGGTCAAAAATGTTTTGGTCAAGCACATTAAACCTGCTGCTACCCTCAGGCACAGCATAACAATGACCTATGAATAAGTCGTGTTCTAATGAAAATAAGGTTCCATCTAATCGTAACCACAAAATATCATCTTCACTCTGAAAAAATATAATTCCTTCGTTGACAAATTTATCACTTACATATAAAATAATACCACCGGATTCACGTTTCGATTTATTTGATTTTGTCCTATGTAAAGCATAGTACTTATGACCTTCGACCTGTAAATCTTGAAATTCATTTGACCATGTAAACATAATAACATCATTGTTTTGAAATAAAGAGATAGTTTCTGTACAGTGCAATTTATTTAAGTTTTTTGATATTAGGCATTGTACATTTAAAAGTGAAAATCTCAGACGCACCTTCTCCTGTGCCCGTTAACCTGCGTCTCTGGACTGGTTATTGTTCTGTGTGACATCCAGTATAGATGAAGGTTGGTGGCTGACCATTGATCCACCACGTACTCAGGTCTATATGAAGTTGTGGGCGTCTTCTGGGTTGCTCTCTGGTTACCGGTTGTTTGTGCCGATCGAGTTGGGGACCGTGGACGTCTATAACTCCGAGTGGTAGATACGGACCTTACTAGTTGGTGTTTGGGAGCGTCACATGTATTGTGTGTAGAGGGTGGGGTAGAGTTATGTAGAGACCGTAATGAGGGCTCACGTTTGCATTCAGGGGTATTCATGTCTCTAGCAGCAAGCTGTTGTATATGATTAGCCTGAGATAAATCTAATACATCATCTTGTTGTTGGGATTGCAGTCTAATGGCACTGTGGTGAGAAACATCTTCAGTCATCATTAATACGACCTCAGTAGACTCATCACTCTGAATGACACTAGCACGAGAGTCTAATTGTATGAGGTATACTTGAAATATTGGATTGCGCCAAGTCGACACCCTTCCTACTCAACGTTGGAACGTTAAGTTGTGAGAACGGAATGTTACCAACGGGGAATTCACTAAGGGACATTTCGATGAGTGGCAAATCAGAGAGTCTACTACGCCTCAGTACATCAAATCAGTCCGGGAACTCATCGCGAATAATATCTTTATCGCACATCGCCGGATAGACGATACGTACTGCAGATCGTGAATTATTTTTCTTGATGTCTTTGAATAACGACCAGAGTCTCTTTCGGGCGTCAACTATTTCACGCGGCAAATCCCTATCGATGGAATATCCTGGGAATGATTTTAACGTTTTGGCATTTCCAAGTATTTGCTCAATGTCATTGTAGTCTAAAATATTTGCGATTATAGGCCTTGCAAAGTTCCTATCTAATTTGAAAAGACCTAATCTATGCGTACGGGTAATAACAATATTGGAAGTGTCCAGCTGTAAAGTGTGTGCAATAAAAAATAACAGTTTTTCTTTACAGTTCTCGTTGCGGTCTTCATTGAACCCGCGAAAGATTAAATTGTTCCGTTTGCCACGTGCCTCCTGATCAATTGATTTGTATGAAATCGTTCTGAGTAAGGTTGGCTGTCGATTAGTGACGTTAGCGATAGCGTTAATCTTGTCCCGAGCCATTTGGACATATTGATTTGTGTTTGAAATAAGTTTTTGTGTACAGGTGTAGCATGAGACCAGTCAGCCCATGAGATCAGTCAGACATCCGGTTCCGGCTGATAGATTTCATAGCATGGGTTATGAAAATCGTCAGTCATGAGAAGAGTAAGACAGGTAAGGAACAATGAGTTTTGCATGCTTAATATTCATCAATACTGTGGGATAATTTATTCAGTTGGGGGGTAATTTTGATAGGTTGTCATTCCTTTAGGCACAGGAATTCGAAGATCAATACAAATTACCCCACCCACTCTATGTAATTCACAGGTATTTGGCGCGTAATTTGGTCACTACCAAGTTAGGGACGGCGGATGCGTCAGTCAGTTATGTTTTTCCATATCAGCTCAGTGGGAGAGGGAGGGGTGGCCCTCACCCCCACGGATGGGATAGGCCCTATCCTATCATAGTGGGTGGACATTTATAGATATCAAAAATCGTCTCGCCATTCGTAGATGTGTATTTTATGCACTAGCCACGCCCCCAACTCCATTGAAAGGTATATGATTTCCAGCCCACCCCCAAGCCCCCGCACCAGAACCACTATACCACTGATTTAATAATTCTTAAGTTTATAGTCAATGGCATGATATTGTTATAGTGTTTTATGAATCTGCCCAATACATAAATGAGGCCCTGATTTAATAATTCTTAAGCCATCCATTTTTGTGTCACCTTTTCGATGAAAAAAGCAAGACAGGGATTTCTTTTTCCATTGTCATCTGTTGTCACAAAAAAATTAATTTTGGATATAATATTTTTCTTTTCTTCATCAAACATTCTATATTTATACCATGGAGGCTGTATTCATCTGACGTTGCCAATACATTAAGGTCAACATCAAGGTCCAATATCAGGAACACGGCGACAATATGTGCAATATTAATAAGAGTTAGAGAAGTAGCGCATACAAGAATTTTCTTTCAAAAATTGCAAAGGGCAATAACTCCATGAAAAGTCATGGAAACGGACTGCGACGACAAGTATGCGCATCTCCACATGATATTGATGGTTCCCAGCAATTTTCGCTAAATTTCGATTAGCGATTATAGAGACGTAGCGCGGACAAGAATTTTCTTTAAACATTTTCAAAGGGCAATAACTTTTGGAAAAATCATCTGAATGCGACGACAATATGCGCATCTCAATATGGATGCTTCCCAGCAAGTTTCACGAAAATCCAACTAATGGTTACTGAGAAATAGCGCAGACAAAAGTGTGACAGACGAACGGACATTATTACCATATCCCCTCGCCTTTCGTTGGGGGATAAAAACAATATGTACATATGTCAAACAAGTTTTTTTTATTATTTTTCTTTTTAATTCATATATATTGGATTTAATTGCTATCACTAATTATTGTATGCATTGAAAACAGTTTATTATGAACATTTACTTTTAACAAACAAAATGAAAGAAAAAATAATTAATTTCTATATAAAATTTAAAAAAAAGTGCCGATATGCCTTGGTGTTGAAAAGTCTGGAGCTGTATGTCCATTTGTCCCAATTTGTGTCTTTGATCATATAAACTGGCAGACAGATTTTAATTTCCATTTGCATAAATGCTTACACTGGTCCGTCCATCCGTCCGTCCATCCGTCCGTCCGTCCTTCCGAAATGCTTGTCCGGGCATATTTTCAATACTATAAGACTTTGAGATATTAAACTTTGTATTAAAATCTGTCCGCAAGTTTATAATTTCCATTTGCATAAATGCTTACACTGGTCCGTCCATCCGTCCGTCCGTCCTTCCGAAATGCTTGTCCGGGCCGTCATAGAAAATGCTTGTCCGGACCGTATTTTCATATGACACTTAGAGATACCAAACTTGATATTTAAATACATCTTGGGTTAGTGGTGAGTCGCATACCAAAATAAGGCCACAGTGACCTTGACCTGTGACCTCTGTCATAGAAAATATTCCGATAATGCTTGTCCGGGCCATATTTTCAATACTATAAGATTGAGATACCAAACTTGGTATGTGGATACATTTTGGGATAGTGGTGTGTCGCGTACCAAAATAAGGTCACTGTGATCTTGACCTGTGACCTCTGTCATAGAAAATGCTTGTCCGACCGTATTTTCAATACTATAACACTTAGAGATACCAAACTTGGTATTTGAATACATCTTAGGATAGCAGTGTGTCGCGTGCCAAAATAAGGTCATTGTGACCTTGTCCTTGACCTGTGACCTCTGTCATAGAAAATGCTTGTCCGACCGTATTTTCAATACTATAACACTTAGAGATACCAAACTTGGTATGTGAATACATCTTGGGATACCGGAGTGTCGCCTACCAAAATAAGGTCATTGTGACCTTGACCTGTGACCTCTGTCATAGAAAATGCTTGTCTGGACCGTATTTTCAATACTGTAACATTTAGAGATACCAAACTTGGTATGTGGATACATCTTGGGATAGCGGTGTTTCGCGTACCAGGTTAAGGTCACTATGACCTTAACCTGTGACCTCTGTCATAGAAAATGCTTGTCCGGACTGTATTTTCAATACTATAACATTAAGAGATACCAAACTTGGTATGTGAATACATCTTGGGATAGCAGTGTGTCGCTTACTATAACACTTAGAGATACCAAACTTGGGATGTGGATACATTTTGGGATGCGGTGTGTCGCTTACCAATATAAGGTCACTGTGACCTTGACCTGTGACCTCTGTCATAGAAAATGCTTGTCCGGACCGTATTTTCAATACTTTAACACTTAGAGATACTAAACTTGGTATGTGAATACATCTTGGGATAGCGATGTGTCGCGTACCAAAATAAGGTCATTGTGGCCTTGACCTGTGACCTCTGTCATAGAAAATGCTTGTCCGGACCATATTTTCAATACTATAACACTTCTAGATACCAAACCTGGTATGTAAATACATCTTGGGATGGCGGTGTGTCGCGTACCAAAATAAGGTCATTGTGACCTTGACCTGAGACCTCTGTCATAGAAAATGCTTGTCCTGACCGTATTTTCAAAACTAACACTTAGAGACACCAAAATTGGTATGTGAATACATCTTGGGATAGCGGTTTGTCGGATAGCGGTGTGTCGCATACCAAAATAAGGTCTTTGTGACCTTGACCTTTGACCTCCATCATAGAAAATGTCTGGAAAATGTTTGTCTGGGCCGGTCGGGGACTATGGATTGCCCTGCAATTATTGATGCTCTTGTTACTAGTGTTTGGCAGTTGATTGAGAGTTACAATTGGTCATCAGATGCAATCGTTTGGATGTAACCGTTCAATACGTTGAATAAGTTCAAAATGAAGTATAATACATGTATGTGCATGTTAACCCGTATTTCAGGCTTTGAACATTATACTAATGTCCCCCCGGTCGGTCCTCTCTCGGTCAAAAGATCAGAAGGCGATAATAGAAAGTGACTTTGTCCCGAAGCATTTGAAACCCACATATCAAAATTCAAGATAACAACACATAATACATGTCAAAAAATGCTCTTTTAACTAATACAATAATACCATCCTAGGAATAAGTTATCATTCTGGTAGTTTTGGCAGTTCAAATATGATAACCTGTATCTAAGGGCTCATAGAAGGACTAATTATCACCCCATGGGGCAATTCCAGCAGGCATGCTGAAGTTAATGCTTACAAATGCTTGTGATTATCTCATATTTCAGATTCACACACAATAATTATATAATGGCTAACAAATTACTAAAAGTGGGGTGGGGTGGAAGGGGGCCTGATGTGCTTATGGGTGGGGGAGTGGGGTGGTATACAGTACATGCTCAGATACTGGTTTTAAATTATGCAGGGAATTTTCATCATAGATAAAAGAGTTAAGATTTTTTTTTGATTTTTTTAAAAAAAAAGTTAATTTAAAACTACTTTATTTATTTATAAAATTGATAAAAATAAAAATCTCCAACAGAAATTACGCTGAACATATAGTTACGCGCCACACTTAGCTATATTAAACTTGGCGGTTAAACAATCATGACTGCATTGCAACGTAAGTGTCATTTGTAGATATTGCGCAGATAATTCATAGGACACCTACTTGTAACTTTGGTCCTCTATAGCCTATTAAGACTTATGTAATTTAATGCGCTTTATTTATCTGAAACGGTTAAGATGTTCTATATCTTTGAACCATTTCTCGTTTTAAATCGGTAATTTAATAGCTTTTTATTTATTTTAAATATAATTAGTCTCAAGGCCTGATGTACCACAATAAAATTAAATAATTTAACCAGATACAGAACATTTTCATTTTAATAGGGCAACTTTTAATATCTAATTAGGCTATTGTGAATGTATCATTTTTATTTGAGGATTCTTACACCCCTTTCACATTTAGTTAATGTGTATTAAACATTCATTTAAAAAGTTCAAGCTTATTTTATTTATATTGTAAAAAGAACCATGTGTATTTATAACAATTAGCAACTGTTGATGGAGGTCAAGATAACCATCTGAGGCAGCATGTGGTCTCTGTAGTAAGACTGCAGTCTGTCGAGTGCAGATTTATGACATTATTATAAATTCTAGCTATCTGGCCTACTGATAGCTTCCAGTGGCTTAGGAGTGGATTCAGCTGGGGCACACCTTGCGTGCCTTTCACAAAAACCTAAAAACCTAAACATTTTTTTATTTAGTATCAACAGGTTTGTTTTTAAAAGATCATCCGGTGGCATTCTTCACTTGATTTTAATTTATTTAAGAACATTCAAAGATATTATGTTGACACACAGTATGTACAAATATAATTAATTTAATTAAATATTCGTTTTCAGCCGTGGCTCGGCTGACAGTTCTCATACCGGAAGCAAACAAACCACGACGCATGCGCACTGACGATAATAATAGAGCTGACGTATCTAATGCTACACCGGCCTGTTCTACTTTTATCATTGATAATGTTGTTTCCATGCTACCAGATTCAAATTCATCAGCAGTCAAAATGACATCGTCACTCAAGTCATTCGCATTTCGTTTCTGAACTTATAATCCGGCTTAACAAAGGACTTCTTGTTGAACATTACATCACCTGTTTCTCTATTTTCAATCAGATATACCTGTGAAAATGACGTAGCCATTGTACTGATATGTGATCACCTCGTAAGAAATATGAAGAAAATTGTTAGTTACCGAAACTCCACTGCTTCAAAATGTTCGCACTCTTACTGTTCGACCTGCCTTATCCTTCCACAAAACTTTTATAAACTTGTTTAGACAATAACATTCCAACAAGATATGATTTAGCTAAATAATAAACACAACTAGCGTCCGCCATCTTGCTACGTCCAACATACAGTTTCACAAAAGAAATAGTGTAGGATTTTACAAACAATAAACTTTAGTTAATCTGAGATCGTCACGGCAAAATGCACTTATACAGACTATCATTCGTTAAGTGGACTTAAACATGGAGAAGACGTATTATAACATAATATAAATAAATACTGAAACATTCATTTCACAATACATTCGGTAAAATAATTACCTATATTTACTAATTTCTATATAATGGTTCGTTTCGTAATTTAAATGCTTTGAAAACAAAGGTACAAAGCTTGTGAATGTATACTTTATTTTGTGAATTTAGTAATTCCAAAGATTTAATCATGTTTGGCCTCTTGTAAAAACATTGTGGAATTTATTGCTTTCTACAGACAGCGTACGTTTGACAAGCTATGGTTGAAACAGAAAAAATGCAAAGCTCCTATAAAACACTGCTCTGCTGGAAATATCTAATCGACTATGCCAATTTTGAGCGAAATTGTCATTTAATTTGCTTTAATACTGCAAGAAATAAACTACAATTACCAATACTTTGTTGTAACCATACATCAAAAAAACCAAAAGAGGACAATAAGTGTTTCAACCGTGAAACCTAGTTTTTCTTTTGCGAGGTTGTATTATTGACATATATAGTTACGTCGAACCAATCCTTTCAAATTCATATCCGTTGTAGCATCGTACCATGAATACCCAAAGTCATGAGCTTGAACAAGTCTCTTTGAATAGTATAGAATGTTTTCTTAGCATCTACAACACAGCAGAAACGTCTCTGTGTTGATCTACAACACAGCAGAAACGTCTCTGTGTTGATCTACAACACAGCAGAAACGTCTCTGTGTTGACTCAGTTATGCTATCAGACACAATAAGATAAATTCTGTTCCTTCCAAGTGTCTGTCATCCAACAAATAATTTGCCTCAATTCTGGTTGCGAGTCTTTATTCAAAATGTGAACATACGTTTCTCACGGAATGAACAACAGTTAATTTAATAAACCTATAGTTCAATGATTTATTCAGCGACATTAAATCCCGCCAACAACAGTCCCATTTTACAACATCTGTAAACCATTTTTAAACCTGCTGACAACGAAGTGCATATTTTGAGAATCCAAGCTCTATAGACACACTATAAACGGCTTCAACCAGTCAGGCCAATCCCCAAAACTAGAGCGTCGAATTAAGAGTTACCAACTCATAATTCATTTTACGCATATTCAGTCATGGGTATCTTAAGAACCCGTTAACTTAATAAACCTATACTCTTAATCAGCACATACACATTATTATATGGCCTGAACACCTGGATAGAGTTTTGATAAACGACATTGCAGTGTAATTGTGTCGTTATTTGGCCTGAACACCTGGATAGAGTTTTGATAAACGACATTGCAGTGTAATTGTGTCGTTATTTGGCCTAAACACCTGGATAGAGTTTTGATAAACGACATTGCAGCGTAATTGTTTCGTTATATGGCCTGAACACCTGGATAGAGTTTTGATAAACGACATTGCAGTGTAATTGTGTCGTTATTTGGCGGCAGTGTAATTGTGTCGTTATTTGGCGGGTTAGTTTCTTTAACTATGTGCCATAATAATACTCTTGGTCCATTCTACTGTTACGGGTAAAATATAGCAAGACAGGAAGTAAAATGAGCAAAACTTTTTTTTAAATGTGATCAACACATTTATTCAAATACTACAATGAAACATATGACTTAAGAAAATAATAAAATGCATCCAGTATTTCTTCATAAAATGCATCCAGTATTTCTTTAAAATCCAATATACGAAAAAAGTCAAAATAATACAGGCAATACAGGCAAATGTCCCTTTAATCAAAGTTGTCAAGTGTCCTTTTAATCCAATTTCACTTCAAGTATTTCCTGGTTTATTAATTCACAATAGTCCAAATGTCCAATGTCACTTTAATTATAGATTAGCACAATAATTGTTATCCTCTCACAATATATTTTTATTTCACAGCAACCAATTATTTTCACTTTATACTGCAATTATCCTCAGTTCAAATATTGAGAATACTGAAAACCCAAACAACAACCCCAAATGGCTTTATATATACTTTCATAGAATGTAATAGAACATTTAAAATATTCCAGTAAGATAAACAAGTTATTTTTTTAACTTTAACAATCATATGATGGTCATATAAGCTTTAGAATACTTCAATAGCCTTGAATGAGTCATATGATGTATCACGTGATGTAAACAATAATTCAGAAATTACTAGAATATTATATAAACACTGGCTGTCAATCGAAACAGTCTATGATCAACGCCAGAGGTATTTCGTAATTTATTGGGCTAAGTGGGCTTGAGTCTAGCTGGGTGTTGCCCTAGTTGGCTTGAGGCTAGTTGGGACTGTGGAATAGGGGGCATATGGTAGCCTTGACACCTGTTCAAAGTTGAGAACGCAGTCATAAGTGCGGCCTTATGGGGTGGTAAATTGTGGTGAAGAAGGTTAATATTTTGATTGTTTAATTATTTGTTTTAAATATGTCACATAGCGGTGACCTCTTTGCCGGGCCTTTAGTACTGCAGATTGAATGCGGGTCCATGGATAGCGAAAAAAAGCATACATGACCTTTCGAACACTGTTCTCTTGGCTATGTATGGTCGATTTGCTTCTTTTGTTACTTTCTTTACGATGTGACTCATAAAGGTATATCAACGTTTCGTCATCAGTTAAATGTACGTTCGTCAAATTTTAGATAACGTTTCAACAGTTTCTTTGGCTAAATTCATACGCGTTTCCGTCTATTCTTTCGTCAACAAATGATAATGAGGTATCCATCTAGCTGATATTTTTTTTAACTTGAAAGTGTTTTTTTTAATGAAGTGAACTTTTCCTCGAGATACCCATTAGTTTCACTAACTCCCTCACTTGCAATCAGTTCTTTGATTTTCGTAAGTGCTGACTGGGCTGTGTTACTCACTTGTCGACCAGGTTTAGGGTCATTTTCAAGCGACGTCATTCCTTGTAAAGATCTCCGAATCCATCTGCAAACTGCCGTATAAATTAGTGCTAGTTAGAACAAGTATACACTTTAAAGATAAAACTATTTACAAATAAGGGATGATATGGTAGTAATGTAAACTATGTATAAATGTAAATCAACAAATGCCCGACAACGGGTGTATAAACAAGTAAAGATATATAAGGAAAGACCATACTATGACTCAGTCTAGGTCTCATTATAAAACAGTCATTAGAAATAAGAAAACAAGTTTTAGTAAACAAAAAACTCAGAAATTAGAGTCACAGAGATATAAAAATGCAAAGGAATATTGGAAACTCCTGAAAACGGCGAGCACTGGAGTGCCAAAATCAAATATAACGACCTCTCAATTTGCAAATTATTTCAAATCAATAAACGATCCAGAATCTGTATTTTTCCAACCAGATGATGATATTTTATATTTTAATAATAGAATGTTAAACAATGAACTACAAATAATGTTTGACGAACTTAATATTGAAATAAGTCAAGCAGAAATTCATAAAGCTTGTAAAGAGTTAAACAACAACCGCTCAGGCGGATCGGATTATGTCATAAATGAAATGTTCAAATATGGTTGCATGTATTTAGATTCATACTTAGCGAACGTTTTTAATAAGATTTTTGATATGGGTTATTTCCCTTCTCACTGGACGGAAGGCTATATTGTACCACTTTTTAAAAAAGGAGATATAAACCAACCAGAAAACTATAGAGGGATAACATTACTGAGTACATTCGGTAAATTATTCACAAGAATTTTAAACAACAGGTTAACTACATGGGCTGAGGATTATTATATTTATATTGAAGCACAGGCTGGTTTTCGAAAACAAATGGGAACTATTGATAACCTATTCGTTCTCCATGGTTTGATAAATCATATATTGAATGAAAAAAAAAAGTTATATGTAACTTTCATAGATTTCACTAAAGCTTTTGATTTGTTGGTTAGACAAAACATATTCTATAAACTTATGCAATATGGAGTGAGAGGTAAAATCCTTAATATTATTAAATCATTGTATACGAACATAAAATCAAGAGTAAAGTATCAAAACCAGCTTAGTGACAGTTTTAGCTGTTTTCTTGGAGCGCCGCAGGGCGATTGTTTGTCACCTTTTATATTTTCTATGTATGTAAATGATTTAGAAGAATATTTTACACTAAATGGTTTTAAAGGTATCGATACTGGAATGTTAAAGTTGCTGTTACTATTATACGCTGATGACATAGTGATATTTTCGGATACTGAGAAGGGGCTACAAGATGGGTTAGATATACTGTACAGTTATTGCCAGAAATGGAAATTGGTCGTAAATGAAAATAAAACGAAAGTCATGCTTTTTAAAAAAGGCGGTCAGATAAAAAGGAACCTATTGTTCACATATAATAATACTGTAATTGAAATTGTAAATAAGTTTACCTATTTGGGAATTGTCTTTACCACAGGCGGTTCTTTTGATCAAACGTTCGAATCAATAAGTGGCCAGGCATTAAAGGCAATCTTCAAAATGAAGTCATATATAAATCAATTTACTGACTTATCGGTCAGTCACACTTTAGACATTTTTGACAAACTCATTTTGCCAATATTAAATTATGGCGCAGAGATATGGGGATTCTCAAATGCGGAAAAGTTAGAGAAAGTACACCTTCAATTTTGTAAACAACTTTTATGTGTTAAAACACAAACTCAAAACAATTTCATATATGGAGAACTCGGGAGAGTCCCTTTAAAAATTCAACGTATGGCCTATATTATCCGGTTCTGGTTAAAAATTACACGTACGAGTGATCGCAAATATATAAAAAATATGTATAATGTTATGTTAGATGATCTGATCGTAAACCCAAATAAATTAAACTGGGCATCTCAAGTTAAAGGGTTATTGGAACGAACAGGATTTAATGAAGTTTGGTATTCTCAAGGAGTAGAAAACATAACGTATTTCATTAATATATTTAAACAACGAATTAAAGATATGTTTATACAAAATTGGAATGCTGAATTATCGGATTCCACTAGAGCTAGTACATACAGAATAATATCAGATTTCAGGTTTAAGTATTATCTAGATGTACTAAATATAAAGAAATTTAGAGCTTTTTTTACAAAACTAAGAGTCTCTAGTCACAGGTTAGAAATAGAAACTGGTCGATGGCATAGACCAAATAAAACACCAAGATCCGAAAGAAAATGCCAGCTATGTAATATACTAGAAGACGAATTTCACTTTGTATTGGAGTGTTCACTATATCAAGATATAAGAAAAGAATATGTTAACAAATATTTTTGGAAACGGCCAAACATACCAAAATTTATTGAACTTATGACAACAGAAAACAAGAGTTTATTAAAAAAACTGTCCGTTTTCATTTGTAAAAGTTTTAAAAGAAGAGACGACATGTTTTATAAATAAATATCACTTTTCTCCATTTTTGTCCACAGATATAACTGTGTTCTGATCAGTACTTAGGAATATTAATTTAAAAATATATATTAAACACTTATATACTTAATAGTTGTCAAATACTTTTTAACTAGTAACATATACAGATGATCTTGAAACTCACCTATGAAATTATACAAATTGTCATTAACTGGAAAATATTGTGTGTATTTCATATACATGTTTATATGTATGTACTATTTGCATGTGAACTGTTGGGCGTAATGCCTTATGTTTGAATAAAATATCTATCTATCTACAAACAAAATATATCAAATAGTTTACTATTAATTATGTTCTTACTTAATCCAAGTTTCGATCGACATCTCATATAAGCCCTGAGTTCATTTGAGATTTCAATAAGTTTTCCAACAATAATTATACTCGGTGATCTATGAATATCCAATTTCAAATTGAAATATAAATTAATAACGGGATAAAGTATGCAGTTTGACAACTATTGAATAGGCCTATCGATGCGTTGACCTGTATGGGACGGTATATGAGAAAATCGTGCGAAGACATTAGTTAATGCATCTTTGAATGTTTCTCCCCACCGGGAGACTGGCCCACGGGGATATTTTGTATTGAGTCTGTTGGTAGACTCTGTGGGAATTAGACATATGCTTTTTGTTTGGTTTCTAGATTGTTTTATTGGTCAGTTTTAACAGTGGTTCAAAAATAACAAAGATACATACAGTAGTTATGCAAACATATGAATAAACAATTTTATTAGTACCATGTTTATGTTGACACATCAACAAATTGTACCAACTGCAGAGTAACAGCTATGTTGGTGGTTCCTATCCTGACGTCTTTATCACTCCATTGTTACAGGATTATCCAAATAAGTATATAAAGCAATACATGCAGTCAGTCTACATAAGATCCATCAACTACATCTAATATTGAGATTAATAACTAAGAGTTTAGTATACACTTTAAGTAGTCTCAGTTTTGTGTAATGATTTCAGATTTTTCATGCGAGCACATACATCTAGAATAATGTTCATTTAAGTTCAACGGGGACGTCACTAAACGGGGACGTCACTAGTTTTAAATAAAAGTTAAGATGTGTCCCTTCACGTAATTATATGTCCAGAGATTTCAGGATGATTTAAAATTACACTACTTGTTCTAAACCGGATGAGATGTTTTTTAACTTTATGATGTCATAATGCACGTTTAAAATCTTTGACATATCATAAATATGTGTGTTTATATTTCAAATATTAAAAAGAGACGTAAATATTGAAATGTACACTGCATGTGTTTAAAGGCGCCCGTACTGTTGTGTTAGTAGAACTTTAAATAACCACAAGACCCCAAACGTATGTCAAACACATGACTAAAGTCTCTATTATATGCTTAAATGCAATCATATCAATATTCCACTGGTAAAATGACGGTATAGCAACGTCTCTATATAATTATTTCTTTATCAGTAGCTGTATGTACTATAATATTCGTCAGTTTTAAAAGCCTAAACCAGTTCTCAAACGGTTGTTTCTTCGTGCCAGATAATTGCTATAGACTATGTCTTTATTTCTGTTCTTATGTTGTAATTTCCCTCACCTATCAATCTGGTGGGGCTATTATTAAACACAGTTACATCGTTCAATGGTTTACTTCAACCAGTATAACAGCGATGGTGGCAAAGCCATAAGCTGGTTATAAACGCACTTAGTTGTGATCATCTTCGTTGGCTGGTGACGCCTTCCTTAGTTGGCAACGATCTCGTTCGTTAGCGACGACTTCCTTAGTTTGCGACGATCTCGTTGGTTGGTGACGACTTCCTTAGTTGGAGATGATCTCGTTGGTTGGTGACGACTTCCTTAGTTGGCGACGATCTCGTTGGTTAGCGACGACTTCCTAAATTGGTGACGACCTCGTTTGTTGGCGTCGGCTTCCTTATATAGATGGTGACATCTGCATCGGTTGCTGACGTTTTTAGCAACGACTTGTTTGATTTTGGCCGATCTAGTTTAACAAGGCATTTCATTGGTTTCGGCTGATATAATAAATCCGTTGAATAGCTGCGGCCAATTTAACACAGCGTTGATTGGCTGCGGCCGATTTAACAAGGACGTTGATTGGCTGCGGCCGATTTAACCAGGACGTTGATTGGCTGCGGTCTATATAACAAGGCCGTTGATCTAGTAGCGGGGATGCTACAATCGTTCAGATGTTCTCAGGTGATGAGATCTCCTCCTTCAGACGGCGGATTCCTTCGCCGATACAGACATGTCAGCAATATACTGTCTGTCCAACACGGAATATATCTGAATAGGAACAACAAATAAATAATTATTTATACCCTTGTTCGTGAATATGCTAATAGCTCTGTCTGTCGGTCGGTCGGTCGGTCTCTCTGTCTCTCTGTCTCTCAAGCATATGTTGGTATGGTGCTATCATATGTTATAATGCAAACTCTACAAACGAATTCTTCGACTGATACACTTTAAGTACTATGTCATAAAATACTTGCTTTGCTTCAAAGACAATTCAGAAAAACCTGCATCTCATGAGATTTGTTTCGTTCTGTCTGACCCGTTAACTGCATTTTTTATGATCTAATGTTGTAGAAATGATAGACAATACATATGTTTGTTCAAAATGTTCAAATGAATTATAAAAGTATAACAGTCAAGTATACATACCCTATTTAATATATCCTGTGCCGCTCTATGCTGTCCGTAACATCTCATGGAGAAGAGCAAACTCTCGCCACAGCCCGAGTCAAGACACCTATCAATGTATTCCCAGCATGCATCCTCTAATTCCGGAAGTTCAAACTGATCAGCACCGCACAGAATGCCTATATAATACATAAATTTTAAATTCATGGATACATACAGAAACTGCGAAATCAAACCAAAAACGGTCAGAATTCATTCGCAACCTCGATATTTATTCTATGGGATCGTATCTCGAATGTATCTAGAAGGCGTCCATATTGGTTACGTCATACTAATATGGCGGCGCCCTATACCCCAGTAAATTTCCGACAATATGAATGAACAGTCAAAAATAAATCTTATCAGCAAAGTTAACCGAGTGTTCTATCTATCTATAGTTTATTTACACGAAATCCTTATTTTACGTTCACAGATGCGGTAATAAAAATGCAAGGCAAATCCTACATGTGGCTAGCAACCATATTATTTATGTATCACAGTGAATTTTTCGCTCTCCGTTGACTTCCGGCAAACACATGACATAGTGAATAATCCTGAATTTATATTATAGCATGTTTTTTACAGACTTACCGGAAACAGTGTCGTCTGTGATGGAAGAAGTCCCACAGTGAATAAACTGTATCAACATTCGGAATACCTCTGGATCGTATTTCCTCACTGGGATCGTAATGCGGTCTGTATGGGATCTGGGTGTTGTCTTCTTTGTGGACTTCTTGTCCGATTTTTCTTGATGAACGGTGCGCATGTGCAGATGCTTCAAGATCAGTTGATAGAAGACCCTGAAATTAAGATTTAAAGTAAAATGAGATCAACATTATCATAGAAAACTACTAAAACATATGTTTACGGAAAGCTCCTTCTATGATATTCTGATAAAAGTAAAACGTTCAAACGTATGCAGTCACACGAATTTGTACATGAGTAATAATAACAACTGTGTTTTGCGCTTTTAATGCAACACCATTTATACAATAACAATTACGAAACTACAAAATTTATGACAGTTCCTGTTGTTAAATGCAGCATAATAATCATGATAATAAAATATCAATAGCAATAATAATATACTAACCATTTAAAAAAACAACACTGATTAACTTATGACGTGCCTTTGTCTTTGTTTCTTATCTGTAGCATCCACCAATTTGTGTATGGCAAAAAACAATATGATTTATAGTGATGCACACCAGTTAACTTGACCAATTTAGGGAAATCAAATATTAATAGGCCAATAAATGATATAGGTGTACCATGTAAGATTATAAAGCACTCGTCATTATTTTAAATAAAATGTTCAGTTTGGACTATATGTACTTACTTGCTTCGAGTACCAAGAATGGCCTTTACTCCATGGACGGGAACCTGACGTGGGCCAACAAGGAACGTGACGTCACACATCTCCGGCATGTCCAGTATAAGCTTCAAATCCTCACAGAGCGCATGCGTACTCTTGAACGTCACAAAGTTCTGTCCATTGCACGAGTCTCTCACTGGTACGATCTCGTATTGGTCACGTGGTCGAGAAGTGCTTGCGTTGTCAGATTCTGTATCGGAAAAATCGGATGACTCGTATCCGGACGATGAATCTGAAATTGATTCGAATGTAACTATTTAATAAAAACAACAAAACAGTGTGACAATGAAAAAGACAAATCAATGGACCGATTAATTATTTTATAATATATTGATATAACCTAATAAAGATGTAAAAATCAGATTGACACATACTTTCAAGGCTATTGATGTACATGTATCTGATTAATTCTAATAGGTCGGTACCAGATCTGTATTCTAACGGATGGCGGGAGGTATACCATACTGGTTCTACCCTGGAAAATGTGGGTGGTCTGCTTCCACCACTAAAACATCGACCGTCACACATATATATAAGTAAGTAAGTAAGTAAATATTTTATTATAGTGACATGTGTATACGCAAATAACAAACATTTAATACAAATGCATAGAGAAACACCCGGCCCAACGGACCTATAAGTCACCTTATAATTATAGTTTACAAGTAGTCAACATGGTTAAACATAATAGAAAATACTGTTATGAGCTCACAATGTACAATTTACAATACAATTAAAGTTACAAAGGGTTCATTCATAAATATTATATATATTGCGATAAATAGTGTCAGTTTAGTTCAATAATTGCACCACATGTTTACAGTTACGAGTTATATAACACACTTCTTCTAAAAAGATAAGCTTTAACAAGAAATTTTACAACTTTTCTTGTGTGGTTATGAATCAGGAAAATCAGTCTATTAGAGTCTGTCATGTTTTCATATATTCCATTTGAAATAATTTCACCGAATATCACAGTTCGTATGTTGTTGTATAAAGGACACTTCACTAGAAAATGAGTCTCGTCTTCAATTAATCCGGTCTGACATAAAGTACACAGTCTTTGATTTGGTGCTTCACCAACATAGCGTCCAGTTTCAATTCTTAAAGGTAAGATACCGCATCTGAATTGAGCATATATAGCGCGTTCATTTCTTTTTAAATCCATGGCAAGATAATCTTCACATGAAAAATGGCCCTTGAATGATTTGTAAGTCCTCAACTTTGGCACCTTTTCGTAATCATTAGCCCATACGTTTGCATAATAATCCGTCAGTTTTGATTTTACACATTCCATATTAACTGTAATTTTATTGGTAAAATGAACAGTTAAGTCTAGTCTGGACATAATGATTTTCACTTCACTACACCAGTTATTAATCCTATTTGATCGTTGATAGTCAGAGTTAAATATCCGTTTTGTCAGTCTATTGTCATCGAGTTTCACGAGTCTGTTCCAATATCGAAGCATCGTAATCCATCGTCTGTAGTTACTAGGTAGCCATCCCGTCTCGCCTATAAGTGCCAGTTTTCGGTGTAAACCTATGTACCCCTAGGAAGTATCGTATGGCACGGTTCTGGACGTTGTCTGCTGATTGAAAATGTTTAAATCCCCACACGGAAGCACTATAATCCAAAATTGGTACAATGCACGAGTTGTACAATTTATGAAAGGTATTAAATCCACACTGTTTATATGTATATAGCCTAAAATGTTCTGAAAATGACGTAAAATACTATTCAATCATTCAATCATTCACATTTGTATACTTTCGTATATATACCAAATATAACAACCGTGGCTATATCTGAGGTTTCTGGCTATATATATCAGAAAGTTTGACATTTATCACTGTCACGCATACGCCACTAGGGAACATTTATCCTACCTTCGTCCTGTAGTCGTAGTTCGTTACAGTGGCCGGCTTCATCAGAACTGTCATCCTGCGACAAAAGGGGTGTAGTAACATCATACGTATCCATGGTAACAGAAGGTATCCCAATTGAAAAGTTTAAATCTCTTAAAATATATCAAACTCACTTCAGTATGTCTCAGAAGAGTACACCAAGCGGAATGAGAAAACAAGGGACGCTCGAGCTTTAAATATCCGCTTGGAACGATTCCTATGTCACGTAATCACTTTTACTGATTTTTGTTTAACTTTGGCGGAGTATTTTTTGTCAATCTAAATGACATGTGATATTCATTGAATCATTATATAGCGTAAAACGACCACGATCGCTGATTGGCAAATTACTCTTGACATATTTCAGTGTTGAAAGTTGATTGGTCAATTTATCTGACGAAAACACAAACACGCGTAAAAGTTGTTAATATGTTTGTTATAATTGTCACACAAACAATCTACTACTCAATTAAGATCATTAATCAGCATTGAACAAGGACAGTTATTATTTACACCTTGTCATCTTTTGATCTTGGTTTACAATTGATTTTCTTTTTTTTGGGCCCATCTGCCAATTTTATTGATCGTTATTGGGAAAACATGTTTGAAACCATTAAATAACTTTTGCACAGGCTTCCCATCTCGCAGGATGTAATATAGTAGACGCGAGAATCATGGCTCTTATGGTACCATGAGCCAATTCGAATGCTTTGACTGATAGATAAGACCCTATACGTACTTTTCCTGCAAGGTTTATGAAGACATCACGCAATGTATGCATAACCAACTGCCGTATTTCAATAAAACAAAACGTAAATACAAAACATGCATGCATATAACCCACGAAAGAGATGAATATCACACCGATCGTGAATGGGGACGCTTTTGTACCCCTTGCAAGTTCATGTCCTGATCAATATTACTTTTGACATTTATATAAAAAACTGTCAAAAACATGACGTACTGCATTTTTAAATATCATAAACATGTCCAGAATACAGTTACAGCCAAATATAGGATTTTAAACTATTTTTGACTGCACCTCCCCCAATCCCCACACACACCCACACCCACACGAGCACATCCGGCGGTAGCGCGGCGGATTTGTAACCGGAGACCCCGGGTTCAATCCTCCGTGGTGCCACTGAGTTCCGTCGGTGTGTTCTTGGGCAAGACACTCTCCCTTAGCCTCGTCCGTCGGATGGGGACGTAAACCGGGCGGTCCCGTGTATCGTGTATCGGTCTATCCTCCGAGCACGTTAAAGTACCATAGGAATCTCTTCGATAATAAGAGTAGGGCAGGTTCCCGGTTTCCTATGTATCCTCCACTCTCTCTGGGGCGGCTCTAAATAACCTATACTGTGTTGATGGGCCGTTAAACAACATTCATTTCCAACACAGGCACATGACTATATCCGATTATTGTGCATTGCGGTTTTGTGTGCGTGTTACCAGTTGTGTGGGATTAAGTTTCCAAATACGGAACGAGATCAAATGAGAGCGGCGAATGTAAATACCAAATCGAGTGGCTTACAAAAACATACTTGAACAGCGTAATATTCTTCTCGTTGGTGAATTTATTTGATTTGTTTGAATCCGTTTGATCTAACTGGAGTCGTAACTAGTTTGAAACTAAACTTGCCCAGTGTGAAGCCTATACACATATGAGGTCTTAAAAGGGGAATAAATCATGCTTTGGGGCTAAATATTATTAAAACAATAACACGTTATGAAAATACCAATTTAAAACGTGAAATTGCCCAAAAATATAGATGGACCATTAACAGTGACCAATAATTCAGCGCAGTAATTACAAATTATTTAATTTAAAAAAGCCGTTTCAGGCCAAAGAGTAATCTATACGTTATAAATCGCTGTCACACGGATCACTTTTTTCCAGTTCAGACCACCGAACAGGCAGGACGTCTTGCGGCCGTCTGGGACAAAGTGACTCCGCAAGGCGTGCCGCTGTCTGGAATCATCCGCCCTACTCTGTACAATTGCGCTGTACAGTGTAAGAAAGCCACGGGGAGGTTTGGACAAACCTCATATATGTTGTAAATATGTTTTTAGCCTGTTTTTAACGTGGCCCTAAAGATGGACGATTGAAAGCTTCTGCTGAAGACTGACGCTTTACCAGCGAGATGCCCCTGGTCACTGCGAGTCCCCGCATATGATGACAAGAGGCAGTCTACGATGGAACACGACTACTCACTATAACCCACCATGGATACTGATGTTGGATTAACCCTGCGAGATACTCTCTGATATAAGTATCATGTCTATCAGTGAGTACAACGGAGGAGCCAGTACCAACGGAAAGGAACAGCTGGATCGATCTACATGGGATATCTCTACAGACGCGTGGAGCCTTCTGATTGGCGGAGAGCTACAAACTTCTTTCGAGCCGGAAATGGGATTGACCTACTTGCCATCTTTGCGGTCATCCCATTGGTCGAAATCTTCAATTCAACTCTAATCTTCTTGGAAAACTTAATCTACTACAGGCTATCTGCGATGGATTTCTACTGTTCTACAGCTCTGCTGATGCCTTCTTCAGTTCTACAATAAACTACTTGGACGAGATACGTCATGCTTCAACAGGACTCTTCGGCTTCCGTAATCATCTATTGAAAAAGCTCGCCAAAATGACTAGTTTCAACACGCCGAGGGTAAATAAAAACTTATTCTCTCAGCACCGACGCTATACCCATTCGCAACATCTCATACACTACTTCGCAGCATTACTCGAATGTATATCGAAGCAATCGTGAACGCTCGGTCAATCCCGTCAATCTTCGAGATCCTACCTCATGTGTATATCGAGCTTCGGTATGTTAAACATCTTGACATTGTGTTAGCCGGAAGGCAGCGGCACAGAAAATAATGACTCCGGAGTCTGTCATGTCCATGAGCTCACGTGGCAGCTGCCAGAATCTCGTCCCAGCGCGAAAAGACAGAGAGGAAGTCATGCATTTCAGGAGTACGCGAGTACTGTGCGAGAGTCTGAAGCTGATACTGGCGATGCCCGAGATGTGTGACGTCACGTTTCTTGTTGGTCCAAATGAGAACCCCGTTCATGGCGTCAGAACGATAATGGGAACACGTAGCAGGTGCGTGCTTATTACATTGTGTTTAATTTTATGTTAAAAACATATCAACATCTGTTAAAACATGCACCGTCTTTTTATAATGAACAAATGGTAAGGGGGCTTGAGATGACCAGAATGAATTCACCATCATGTGCTTCAATTTCATATAAATAAACATGCTTTAAAATATGCTTTTAAATCCGTCTTGTGTATTTATTGTTACTGAAATAGTTTGTTCTTGAAAACTGGCATACTCAGCGAGTTTTTGTTGTATAAATTATAAATATCTAATTCATACAGAGTTTATATTGCTATCATATAGACTTTAATATAATGTACTTGAATAAAAAAAAACAAGAACTTCTCCTAGCATATAAGCACCATACGAATTAATCTGTATATGCTCGAGTTTTCTGACTAAGCTATTTTTTATAAACAATATGAAGCCGGATGAAACATGATGCCTACTTTGGTGCATTTATTGAACCACATTTTAAAACATGTTTTTTCTAAATTTAGCGGGAGGAAAATCATATGCGATAACCAATAATATATACATATATCTATTATTTCCAGGGTTTTCTACCAGCTGATTTTAAAGCACATGTCCATACAATCGGATCAAGAAAAGAAGCTGGAATCAAAGAAAAATGTGAAGTCCGGGAAACAGACTGTCGGATTATCCCGGTCGTTATCGGAACGTCTCACTATTCCCATAAAGAAGTACGATTCCGAGGTGTTCCGGTTATTAGTACAGTTTGTTCACTGCGGGACAGTGAATATCAAAGAAAGAAACAGTCGCCGGTAAGTCTTGAGTACACGACACGTTCATGATTTTTTATTATAAAATAAGCAATGATTACTATGTGTCATATACGTCAGCATCTTCACACACACACACACACACACACACACACACACACACACACACACACAGCCTGACGATATACTGTCTTACTGCTTAAAAAAACAAACGTTATCAACGGTATCAGTCCGAAAACTTTGCTACAGCAAATTACTGCATATTACTTAATATACAATACTATAAAATATGTTTACACTATTTTGAAGAGTTATTACATATACATGTGTACGAATAAATCATATAAACATAAATTTCTTTAAAATGTTCCGTCAGTATCTTTCTTTTTGTAGGTTTGTTCTGCGGAGCTTCCCAGTTTGAGTTACAGGACTTGGCGAATGCGTGTCTTGATTTTGTTGAGCGGTGCCTAGTCTCGGGACGCTGCGAGAACTTGCTGGTCTCGACGAGATCTTATAGTCAGCACAAGGCATCACAGAAACTGTTTGATAAGGTATGTTCTCTTAAAAAATAACAGAAATTATGATAATTTGATTGTGTTCTATAGTCAGTTATCTGATGATTCCACAGAGCGCACTTGTTTTATAGTTCCCGGGCGTCTTTGATAACCGTATGCAGCTTTAATTCAATTAAAACAGCAAAAACAATATTTGTTCATGAAATGTATTATGCGCAACTTTATAGCTTTGTAACTTTAAAAATCGTTCTAATCGTTTAAAACAATTTATATGGAGTAGGTTCAGACTTGACAACATATGTCTTCGCTATCATATTTAGAGATCATTAAATGTTTGTTTTTGTTTCACATCAGATAAGCCGTATTAGCAATGATGTTTATTTTTTATTTTTAGATTTACGCAGTACTAGATCAACGATACACAGATAAGTTTTCAGAACTCTTGTTGTGATTTGAATATTATAGCTGTGAACTAGCAAATTCTGTGATACATAAATAACTACGCGACGTAATAGGATTGCTTCAAGCGATGATGGACATGCCATGAGAAGAAGAGATGGACACCGAGACTCAGCCGAACTTTATGAGATGATCGACACAGTCGAATTTCAAGACATAATCGACATTAAAAGAGATAAACGCAGATACACAGTCGAATTTCAAGACATGGTCGACATTAAAAGAGATACACGCAGATACACAGACGAATTTCAAGACATGGTCGACATTAAAAGAGATACACGCAGATACACAGGCGAACTTCAAGACATGGTCTACATTAAAAGAGATAAACGCAGATACACAGTTGAATTTCAAGACATGGTCGACATTAAAAGAGATAAACGCAGATACACAGTCGAATTTCAAGACATGGTCGACATTAAAAGAGATACACGCAGATACACAGGCGAATTTCAAGACATGGTCGACATTAAAAGAGATACACGCAGATACGCAGTCGAATTTCAACATGGTCGACATTATTTGGAAGAAAATGAACACCAAGACACTAGCTAAATTTATAAGAGAAGAGTGACATTGAAAAGACACAATCGAGAGATGGTCGACAATGAGGCTGAATGCCGACCACATACGGTTTCAAGCAGTGATACTGAAACAGACTGACGAAAAATGGACTTAAACGAAGGAGCAAAGGAGCAAACCCCGGAAAAGAGTATTTACGACGAAATATTTTTTTGCTTGATATTTATTTTAGTTATGTTATATTTTGATATATAGTTATGATTTTACGTGTTGTTATTTTTTGACGATTCCCGTTTTGGGAAAATAATAAAGTAATCATAATACAAATGAACGTTTTGAGTTTTTACATGATTTTTTCCTTTAGAAAATAATATTCACTTCAGTCTTGCATGACTGTAGGAACCCCATTTGTTACAACGTCGCTATCTGTTTTAGCCGTCCGTACAAGTTACAAGCCGTCCGTAAAAGTTACACTTAACGCTATCTGTTACAATCTTACCGCAAATGTTACAAAATGTAGTTGTGATAAAAGTTACAACGTCTACGCTATCTGTTACAAAATCTTTACTTGTAACAAAAGTTACAATACCTTGTCGTAAATGTTACACTGGCACTGGCAAAGTTACAACTGTTACTCTGGCATTGGCATCATTTCCAAAGCAACAAATCCCATAAATCCACTTTATGATTCATGCACTCTGAACATCCACTCTCTGCCCTTAATCAAGTTTCAAGTTTCATTTGATTCTGTCGAATGTTTGTTTTTAGTTATTTATGGTTCAAACAAAATTTTCGTAAAATAGTATATACTATATAGTAAATAAAGCAACAAAGTCCCATAAATCCACTTTTAGTTTACCTAGAGTTATGGTTTCTGCACTCTGTTAATCCACTCACTGCCCTGTATTAGTGTTTGAAGTTTAAATTGAATCCCATAAATAGTTTTCGAGTTATTTTCCAGACAAAAGATTCATTATATACTATATATTGATTAAGTAATTATTAAATCAAGGACCATAACTCTGGTGTTACTAAGGCGATTCCAAACATACGACAAAAGCGAGTCCACATAGGGACAAACATTTGTACAAAATATTACGTGTATGTGACTTATAGTTACCAAGATATGGCTCCGGACGGACGCACGAACGGACGGGGGATAATACTCCGAGAAATTAAAAATATTGTCAATGCTGTCACAGTATTGATTTGGAAGATGAATATCATTTTATTTTGATTTGTCCTTGTTACAGAAGAATCCGGACAATTTATATTAAAACATATTATTATAATATACCTAGTATGTTTAAATTCTTAGAATTACTGCAGACACAGGATAAGAATATTGTTATAAAGTTAGCAAAATATACTAGTACAACTTTAGCTGTAAGGAATACAATCTTGATTAATTAAACAATGTATAGCTCTTTTGTAGTTTCATTCTCATTTATCAGTTACTGAAAATTAATATTGCTCATAGCAAATGAACTTTTGTCTAAAAACACTTGACTTATTATGCATGACAATTCATGTATGTATATATAACGATGTACGTATGAACAAGTTAAATAAAATATATGTTCTGTTCTGTTCTGATAATAACATACAAACGTTTTCGTCAATCAATGTTCCTCAAGCAGTCAAGAAGGCTATTTGGTTCATTGTTTTTCCTGTCTGTATTTGCGTGTTTTGTTATGCAATTTAATAACTACTACGTTTGTTTTAAATAGAGTATAATAGAACCTATGACCCGCCGCCAATATCCGGAGGGTTGTTTCGCAATTGCCACTGGAACACGTTTCCCCACAGTTTTTTTTCGTGTGCGTCGTTGCTACCTGAAGAAATATTTGGTTCATATATACGTATCGGATTTTTTTGACGTTAAGAGTAAACAATATTTATCGGCATGTTTATCTATTAATTTGTGAACCACAGTAGGTACAATGCAGTGTACGTGCATCTGTATGTTTATCTAAAAAAGTGTTTATGTTGCGGAATATTAGAAGGATTCATAAAATATCTTACTTGTATGATTGTTTTGATAACGACCGCGTTAGACGACGTATTCATTATGACTGCAAAATACGACATATTCCTTCCAATGTTTTTTGCTTTTCTTTGAGTAAAGAAATAATTTATTTTCGGACGAAGTGAGGGAGAAAATAAAATACTACAAACAATACCAGGAATTCAAAATCATGAATCGCTCATGATGCTTTAGAAGTCTAGGACATATATGTATGCCATAGATTTCATATATATACATATACTTACATATTAAAAGTAACTATTAAAAGCGTACGCCTAATCCGCATCTTCCTTGAAACAGCCTATGGAAAATTTTAGGAGGAGGGCCGTCAGATCCACCGGTGTTCACCATTCGATTTAACGACTAAAATATTCTGAAAATGCACCAGATTTCGCTAAATGCCATATAGGAGACAAAACATCTCGGGAGGCATGCCGCCCGACCCCGTCTTCAAAATGTCAATTACCCCCTAAACTAAAATCCTCGATCTGCCATCGAGGTTATAATAGCGTAAATGAGTCTCCATGCCCCTTCCATAGTAAAGTTAGAATGTTGACAACCTGTTAAAAACTCAAACCTGATTAGAATTCTGGGAAACTTACTTTATCATGCAAATAAACATGTCTGCTATTAAACATCAACAAGAAAATAGTGGGTTTAATACCTTCTAAGAAACATTTCTTCAGTTGTATACTACACCGGGTCAAAGGTCAAAGCTATTTTTACACCTTGCAATTTCATACCCTGTCTACTTTTACTTCTGAAATTTATATCATAAACTGTCAAAAACATGATGAGCCATTTTCAAATATCAACAACATGTCCGGAATACAGTTACAGCCAAAAAATAACAGGCATTGCACTATAAAAGGTTTTTAAAGAGAAAAGGATTAGCACTCTTTAATACAGAACTACTTTCGATGCACCAGGCGAGCACATCCGGCTGATTTAGTGGAATTAAACCTCGACATTCCTGTTTGCCGAATGTTCCGCCATTTTTGTTATTACGGCGATGCGTGCGGGAATGGGAACCAATTACGTGAATCGTTGTGAAAGTTAGTTGGATTCTTTCTTGTGAAACCCATGTGAAGGAGGCCATTGTGTCAGCGGATATAATGGCCTATACGTAGTGTGCCATTGTGTCCGCAACGTCACTGTGTCCGCAGTGCTGGTCGTCTCAAAGTTATAACAGACACCTCTGCAGAGTACGGAATTCCGTTAGGGCCATCGCCTTTCAATGTGTTGATCTGAAACGCGATACTCGATAGTACGATGATGAAAACGCGAAATCACGAAACTACGATAACGAAAACGCGATAACACGATGATGATAACGCGATACTACGATAACGAAAACGCAATAATACGATAGAACGATGATGATAATGCGATATACTATCGTGTTTTCACCATCGTACTGTCGCGTTTTCACCATCGTAATATCGTGATATCGCGTTTTCGTTATCGTAGTATCGTGATTTCGCAATTTCATTATCGTACTATCGCGTTATCATCATCGTACTATCGCGTTATCATTATCGTACTATCGCGTTATCACCATCGTACTATCGCGTTATCATTATCGCACTATCGCGTTATCATCATCGTACTATCGCGTTATCACCATCGTACTATCGCGTTATCCCCATCGTACTATCGCGTTATCATTATCGTACTATCGCGTTATCATCATCGTACTATCGCCTTCCGGTGCGCATGCGCATAGAAGAATTTCCCCTCCATGTGACAAAATGTCGGATTCAGAGTCTGAAGGTAAACATTAATTCTGATTCATAAATCAGTATAAATTTGTATTAGATCTATGTTATTAACGGAATTAAAAGGTTTGTTTATCTTTGCTGTATAATTTTATGTTGTTATGTGTCTTCAAAAAACGCCCTACGTAGGCCTACATACACAAAACTGTTGTGTTTATCAGCTGTTTATCATATAAAATTCTGTTTAGACTGGCCATTGACATGATCGGCAACGATAGTACGATGATAGTACGATGATGATAATGCGATAGTACGATAATGAAATTGCGAAATCACGATACTACGATAACGAAAACGCGATATCACGATATTACGATGGTGAAAACGCGACAGTACGATGGTGAAAACACGATAGTATATCGCATTATCATAATCGTACTATCGTATTATCGCGTTTTCGTTATCGTAGTATCGCGTTATCATCATCGTGTTATCGCGTTTTCGTTATCGTAGTTTCGTGATTTCGCGTTTTCATCATCGTACTATCGAGTATCGCGTTTCAGATCAACACATTGAAAGGCGATGGCCCTAACGGAATTCCGTAGCAGAGTACGTCTGTTTCTAACGCAACGGACACAAATCCTGCAATCCGATTAGTTGACGTTCACAAATGTGCGACTATTAAATCGTGTATAAATCCAGTCAGGTGACATTCGAACCCAGTTCGGCTTTCAACATTCGAACCCAGTTCGGGGATCGGGGTTCAACACGCAGTGTATGAGACATTATAATAATAACCATTTCTATCCAAGTCTCTACTAATTTCAGTCATCACATTGGCAAACGAGAGAGAGAGAGAGAGAGAGAGAGAGACAGACAGACAGACAGACAGACAGACAGCGATAGAGAGAGACAGAGAGAGAGAGAGAGAGAGACAGAGAGACAGACAGAGAAAGACAGAGACAGCGAGACAGACACAGAGAGACAGAAACAGAGAAGAAAAAGCCAGAGACAGACAGAGACACAGAGACAGACAGAGACACAGAGAGACTGTCAGAGAGACAAAGACAGAGAGGCAGACACAGAGAGGCAGACAGACAGATACAGATAGAGACACGGTGTCACAGAGACATTGACAGAGACAAAGAGAGACAGAGACAGAGACACATAAAGACAGAGACATAGAGACACAGAGACACATAGAGAGAGATAGAGCGACAGAGAGACACAGACACAGAGATACATAGACAGAGACACAGACACAGAGAGAGACATACACATAGAGACAAAGAGTGACAGAGACATAGAGAGACAGAGAGAGACAGAGAGACATAGAGAGACATATGTACAGAGACACAGAGACATACAGACACCGGGAGACAGAGAGCGACAGAGAGAGAAAGAGACAGAGAGACACAGAGACAGAGAGATACAGAGACAGCGAGACATAGAGATACAGAGACAGCGAGACATAGAGAGACAGAGACAGAGAGATAAAAAGAGACATAGACAGACAGACAGACAGACATACATACAGACAGACAGACAGACAGAAAGACAGACAGACACACAGACAGACAGACAGACAGACAGACAGACAGACAGACAGACAGACAGACAGACAGACAGACAGACAGACAGACAGACAGACAGACAGACAGACAGACAGACAGACAGACAGACAGACAGAGCTAGATACAGAGAGAGAGAGAGAGAGAGAGAGAGAGAGAGATAGAGAGAGACAGACAGACAGAGAGACAGAGAGACCAAGACACAGACAGAGACACAGACACAGAGAGACAGAGACAGAGAGAGACAGAAACAGAGACAGAGACACAGAGAGACACAGACACATACACAGAGAGACCGAGACAAAGAGACAGAGACTGAGAGAGAGACAGATACACATAGACACAGAGACATAGTGACAGAGAGAGACAGAGAGAGACACAGACGCAGACAGACATAGACAGAGAGACTATACTAACATATACAATATTTTGATGAATCGTAAAAAGCCATGACTATACGGGAAATTCGCGTCATAGGAGACAAAGAAAGAATAAATAAAATAAAAAAGATATAAAGAAAGCACGCAAAAATATATTTCTTCGAACAAAAGGCTAAACGGACTTAACGCTTCGGATAGAAGTAGTATAAACAGTGGTGTTCCTGCAATCTGATTGGTTGACGTTCAAAAATGACGTTAAACCGTCAAAAACGTGATGTCATCTAGTGTGAACGCGTTTGTGAGGAAAAGAAAAGGTCAAAAACACTGAAATGCATTCGAAACGGGTTAACCAGTATCGAGAAATTGACTTTTGTCTGACAGTAGATTATATCAGTCGTTTAATGGTCGCAAATATGTTGTTTAATGGTGACATATAAGCGTTAACTGCAAAATTCAAAATTTCAATACAGTTAACCCTATAGTCAACGTCTGAGTCCTGAAGGTACATGAATTACGTATGGATTGCGATAGTGTGTTCGCGCATTATTTGAATACATGGTATGTGTGCTCTTTCCTCTCTCCATCTCTCTCCATATAGTGACAAAGAGAAACAAATAATCTGCTAGACCCCGGTCTGTAAATTTAATGCAATGCAAAGTGTATTATTGTTTTGCCAATATTCAAGTATGTGTTGCGTTTAAAGGAATTGAAGCGGTCTGATGTCTTTCCAAATATGGATGAAACCATAAGAATGTACTTTAATTTTATGCAAAAGGTGAACATGCATTAAATTTGTCGCCTGTTCAATTCGTGTTTTTTTATGAAAATGTCTAGTCTAGACTGAAAAGGCCACCGCAAGTTTTAGATTCATATAAATCATAAGTATTATTTCAATTGGGGCTCCATATAAACCGTGTGCAATGTGCTTATGAACATATCTGTTTTAATAGCATTTCAAGTTTGATGTTTCGTTAGATAATACTTGCAAAATAATTCAAGCTGAACAGATGCACTATTATTTATGCAGATATTATAAGCCTGTGGCGTCAACTGAAATTGATTTTAAATATTAAATGCTTTGCTCACCGATGTAAAACGCCTTATCTTGTCTAAGTGAATGACTAATGTGAAATGTAAGCCAGCCATGCATGTACCCTGTTTAAATGTTCAAGGTGATAGATGTATACATTTCAAATATTAAGGATCGGTAGTAATATAGTATTTGTCAAATCACGCAAAATTCGGGGCTTTGCGACAACAGCCACACATGTACTCGTATAAGTAAAGTATGCGAAACATTTATCGAGTTCCGACGAGTAGTTTTACTTTCTTTATCCCAGTGCCCTATATGTCAATTACCCAGACTATAATATTGATTTGTCGCAGTACTTGGAAGTTTAGTATGTATCATGAGCACCAATAAAAATCAAATCGTTTGATTGGTCACAATTGTCACATGACCAATAACCTACGTTATAAACATTATTGTGCAAACGGCGTTGAGAAACCACGTTTCCTGAACAATAACCTAGGTTATCAACCAGAAACCGCTGTTTATGAAATAAAAACTTACGTTTCTGTCAGAAACCTAGGTTTACGAGATTATTGTGCATTTGGCATATGCCAATTTCGTTAACTTGGGTTTCTGAGCATAAACTTAAGTTTACATAATTAATTCTGATAAACCATAATTAATTCGATAAACGTGGTTTCTTGGTCAGAAACCCCAGTTATTGAACAGTAAACCTAGATTTACGATGATAACTGGGGTTTACGTGATTATTGTGCAAACGGCGTGCCATACACATGATCAATAATATGTTATCGTCAGCATCAAAGGTTTTAGGTTTGATGAGATTCTTTAAATATAAAATTGGACGGAAAACAATGAACCAAATATACATTTCATATATGCGACCGATATTAGAGAATGCTTCTATTGTTTGGGATGGCTGCACAGTTTATGAAAAAAAATCTTTAGAGTACAGAACAGAATACAGAACACTTTATTAGACTTTAGCATATATACATACTAATCGTCAAATACATACAATGTTTAGAAAAGCAACATTATGAAGCTGCAAGTAGTGTTACTAGGTCCGTTTCAATTAATAATTTATTGCTGAAATCGGTTGGCTCTCATTAGCAGACAGAGGTGTTTTTCAAAAACTTATCACCGTATATAACTGCAAACATAAGAAAAACTGAACTAAAACCTAAAACATCCCTTCAATTATTTGATGCTTTTGTCCCATCATTAATCAATTACGGCTGTGAAGTGTGGGGTTTCACAACATCGAAGGAGATAGAGAAAATTTATCTCAAATTTTGTAAAAACATTCTAGGAGTAAAACTGACAGTAATGCTGGTGTTTACCTTGAATTGGGGCGTTATCCATTATTTATCACAAGATATACTAGAATAAGTAGATATTGGTTGAAATTAGTCACAACAGAAAATATAATTTTATCATCTATATATAAATCTTCATTATCTGAGTTTGAGAGTGGTTTAAAATCTCTGCTTAATACGTATGGCTTTATGTTTTTATTCAATAATACAGTAGACCATTTGGTCCATGAGTATACAGAATTACAAATAATTTTCAAATACATAAGTCAATGGCAATACGAAATCTTAAATAATATTACCATTTGCTTAATTGCTTAATTTGCATGCTAAATTAATTGAATTAATAATATTTCCAAAAAAACTATACAAATAGTTATCAAAGGCATTTATTTAGTATAAAAACGCAATTCAATACTACCTTTCGCAGACAAAAATACCATTTGACATATTCAAAATGTAGAGTACCTCTTGGGAGAGTACCAGTATTTAAAAAGTATAATATAATTCGTTTCGTATTTTGAAAGCATCAAAAACATAAGTAGCTAGATTCTTTACAGTGATTTCTTTTCTGATGACAACAATTCAATAAATTTAGGAATATTTGGTCTCTGCCAATAGTACCGCTTGTTAAGCATTGTTCTTAGTTCTTTATATAAAGTGCATTCCAAAATAAAATGGTATTCGTCTTCTAGAACGTCACATATAATACATTTGCGCTCATTAAAAGGTATACTTAATGGCTTATGCCAACGCCCCGCTTCTATCTGCAGCCTATGGGAAGACATTCTCAATCTTGACAATGCTACTCTAAATTTTCTTATTTTAACAGTTTCTAGATATGATTTCTGAGAAAATATACAAAAAAGTGAATACGGTTTAGCTCTCGAGGAGTCATGTATGTATGGATGATCCTTTAAGGGTAAACCATCAACATTGTATATCTAGCTTTAAACAGAGGTTGGCGGATTGCTTTATTTTAAAATGGAACACTGATCTACAAGAAAATAGAGTATTATCAAGTTTGTATAGACATATGCTAAAGATAATTTTGGATATGAAAACTATCTGAATATGTTATGTACAAAAATATTACGAAGTGTTTTTACTAAATTACGTTTATCTTCACATAGCTTAAGAACTGAGACAGGTCGTTATGCAAGACATAGGTCTGAAAGAAATGAAAGAGTTTGGCAAATATGTAATTCAACTGAAATAGAAGACGAAATTCACTTTGTTTTAATTTGCACAGCTTATAGTGATATTAGAAAGAAATGTATCAGAAAATATTACATACAAAGACCAAACATGTTTAAATTTGTAACACTTCCACAATCTTCAGAGAAGAAAGAACTTTTTAATTTAAGTAAATATTTGTCAGAGGCGTTTACTGTCAGATATTCTATTCCAAATACTATTTCTTAAAATATATTCAAGTACATCCTCACATCAATTGTTATTTTATATATAATTCCTTTTGTTTTTGATATCCTTGGATTATTGATTAAAATGTGTGATTTATATGAACTATGATTAATTAAGGAGTATTGCAAATTGAACTATAAGTGAGTGTGTAGAAGTATGTGTAATCTGTCATGTGATTATAAATATGTATTACACATTATGTATGTAATGATGAGAAACTTTAAAAGTTTAAATCAATAAAAATGTCTATATCTATCTCTATATAAAACAAAAAACAATATGTTACCAAATTCAATAGCTCAGTTATTTCCGCCCTTTGTCAGAGATGTAAACGATTATAATTTAAGAAACTCGAATGACTATGTCACTCCAATAAGGAGAACGGAGTTATTTTCAAAATCATTCATACCATCATCGCTAAGCCTTTGGAATAATTTCCCCCATGCATATTAAGGAATCACTATCATTAAACACATTTAAAAGCTCTCTTCTTAGGACGTTCCAATGTTCCACTGTTCCAAAATTCTACTTATGTGGCTCAAGGTATCTTTCAATCATTGATGCTCGTTTAAGAAATGCATGTAGCGATCTTAATCATGACTTGTATTTAAATAATTTGCGCTTATCATCAAGTTATGACTGTGGAGATCAAAGAAAGGACGTCGGACACTACTTATTTAAGTGTTGTCGATGTACGCTCTTTATTTGGACACGACCGTTTCGCCCGTTAAGTGTTGATAAGTTGTGTTCTGGTAATCCAGAGCTGAACGATAGCGATAATGAGCTTGTATTTATATCAGTGCAAAAATATATTAAAGATACCAGGCGTTTTCGCTGAAACTCAATATGTTCAAATTTGATCCCTTACGAGACGTCTTTAATTGTCTGTCCTCCTCTTTCTTTCTCTTTACATATATCTGTTAACTTCAGTAATGCATTTCTTATACTTTTCGTTTAAAATGTTTTATGATGGCCGTAAAACTGCCGTACTATTTATTTTGTAAATAAACTGTTTAGGGACTTATGCAACTAATGTTGTAGAACTTGTGGCGCAACCCTTTTGCAAACTAATGTAAATGTTGCAATCAAATATGTTTAAACCGACCATGCACCGATTAAATTCTCACTTAACTGTAATAATATTGTTGACGAGAACGATGTTATAAACAGCGTCAATGTAAAGTGGAACAATGAACACAGAAATGCCTTCAGAGCGGGTTTAATTACAAACCTTCCACAGTTTAATAATCTGCTATTCAATATCGTGACTAATAGTAGAAACGATATAAATGCTTTGTTAAATAATTTCACAAGTATAATACGAGAGGTGGCAGATCCACTATTTTTAAAAACATATTCAACAAATAGAAACTCATACTTTTTTGATAAGTCCTTTGTTAAACAGGCCGAGTGGTTTTATTCAGAATGTCAGCAGGCTAGAAGGTGTTATTTAGAGGCATTACGTGTATTTAATCGGCAAAATACCAGTTATAGTAGGAAACAGTTTTGCAAATTAAAGAAAACATACAGACTTATTTGTCGTAAAAAAAGATATCAGTTTGAATTTAAAAAATCTATACGACATCAGGACCCGTTTATATTACGTCTATCTACAGTCCCTGGCGGCATTGAACATCTAAAACGGGCGGAATCTAAGGGATTTTGGAAATATTTTAAAAGAAAAAATGGACAAAACTGTTTGACAAAAATGTATCGTTCA
The DNA here is from genome assembly GCA_037043455.1 of Cyrtodaria siliqua. NCBI lineage: Eukaryota > Metazoa > Mollusca > Bivalvia > Adapedonta > Hiatellidae > Cyrtodaria > Cyrtodaria siliqua. Next base: position 78,372 of record JAWPHD010007885.1, on the reverse strand, counting down.
AGACATTTCAAGACATGCATTGTTTGCTCTATTAGATCACTCACCGGTAAGAAAATAAGTAAGGATAAAGGTAAGCCACGAGATAAGGTATTTTGCGGGGGTGAACAATTTGAAATATAGTATGGCACACCAGTGTAGTTTTAGGTAAAGATAGCTCGATGACTGATGACAAAACAAACAAAAATGTGCTGATAAAGGTAAGAAACATAAAGAAACATACACTGGTATATATATATATGCCAGAACATGCTCATCATTGATGTTCTGATGGCTGTGTATGCATGCTTGCTAAATTCGTCTTACATAGAACAATAAATCGCCGACGTAATATTTTTTCCATAATTTTAATTGCAATTTTGTTTCATGAAGCATTCTTGAATTTCAACAGTGAAACTACATTTTATCTTATTCATATTTAAAAAAAAAAACGCTGAAGTTTGTCATACATGTGAGGATTTTGTTTGTTTGTTTGTATGTTGTTTTACGTCATTTTCAACACATGTAAGGTTATAATACATATGAGGAGAAGTGGTCATAGTTTGTCATACATATGAGGAGAAGTGGTCATAGTTTGTCATACATATGAGGAGAAGTGGTCGTAGTTTGTCATACATATGAGGAGAAGTGGTCATAGTTTGTCATACATATGAGGAGAAGTGGTCATAGTTTGTCATACATATGAAGAGAAGTGGTCATAGTTTGTCATACATATGAAGAGAAGTGGTCATAGTTTGTCATACATATGAGGAGAAGTGATCATAGTTTGTCATACATATGAGGAGAAGTGGTCATAGTTTGTCATACATATGAGGAGAAGTGGTCATGGTTTGTCATACATATGAAGAGAAGTGGTCATGGTTTGTCATACATATGAGGTGAAGTGGTCTTATTAATAGTTTGTCATACATACGTGTTGAGTTTTCCAGACAGAACCCTTTCATTAACAATAATTAAATCGGACGAATCATATGTGACATTGTTTAGTGCATATGCACATTACATATTGAACTGAAACACAGTATGATGTTATTGTTCGTGTTTGGATTGACGTCCAGCATTCTTCCAGATCGCGTCCAGTCTTGTTTAGGCAAATTGAAAAAGTCCTTCGTTGTTACACTTTGGAGAAATGAAATGGTCGCGTTATATCACGTGACACGCCAAGAGTGTAGGAACCCCATTTGCGACAACGTCGCTATCTGTTGTAGCCGTCCGTAAAAGTTACAAGCCGTCCGTAAAAGTTACACTAAACGCTATCTGTTACAATCTTACGGCAAATGTTACAAAATGTAGTTGTGATAAAAGTTACAACGACTACGCCATCTGTTACACTATTTTTACTTGTCCCATAACTCCACTTTTACTTTTACCCAGAGTTATGATTCATGCACTCCGCACATCCACTCTCTGCCCTTAATCAATGTTTCAAGTTTCATTTGATTCTGTAGAATGTTTTTTTAGTTATTTATGGTTCAAACACAATTTTCCTAAAATAGTATATACTATATAGTAAATAAAGCCACAAAGTCCCATAAATCCACTTTTTGTCTACCTAGGTTATGGTTTCTGCACTCTGTAAATCCACTCACTGCCCTGTATCAGTGTTTGAAGTTTAAATTGAATCCCGTAAATAGTTTTCGAGTTATTTTCCAGACAAAAGATTCATTATATACTATATACTGATTAAGTAATTATTAAATCAAGGGCCATAACTCTGGTGTTACTAAGGCGATTCCAACCATACTTTGGCAAAAGCGAGTCCATATAGGGACACGCATTTGTACAACATATTACGTGTATGTGACTTATGCTTACCAAGATATGGCTCCGGACGGACGCACGAACGGACGGGGGATAATACTCTCGTAATAGAAATACCTAGAAATTAAAGATATTGTCAGTGCTGTCACAGTATTGATTTGGAAGATGAATGCCATTTTATTTTGATTTGTCCTTGTTACACAAGAATCCGGACAATTTATATTAAAACATATTATTATAATAGACCTAGTATATTTAAATTCTTAGAATTACTGCAGACACAGGATAAGGATATTGTTATAAGGTTAGCAAAATATATTAGTACAGCTTTAGCTGTAAGGAATACAATCTTGATTAATTAAACAATGTTTAGCTCTTTTGTAGTTTCATTCTCATTTATCAGTTACTCAACATTAATATTGCTCATAGCAAATATACTTTTGTCTAAAAACACTTGACTTATTATGCATGATAATTTATGTATGTATATATAACGATGTACGTATGTACAAGTTAAATAAAATAAATGTTCTGTTCTGTTCTGTTCTGATAATAACATACAAACATTTTCGTCAATTAATGTTCCCCAAGCAGTCAAGAAAGCTATTGGGTTCATTGTTTTTCCTTTCTGTATTTGCGTGTTTTGTTATGCAATTTGATAACTACGCTGTTTGTTTTAAATAGAATATATAGAACCTATGACCCGCCGTCAATATCCGGGGGTAGTTTCGCAATTGCCACTGGAATACGTTTCCCCACAGTGTTTATGTTGCGGAATATTAGAAGGATTCATAAAATATCTTACTTGTACCATTTTAGCCCACTTGTTCTTATACATTGTATGATTGTTTTGATAACGACTACATTAGTAAACGTATTCATAATGACTGCAAAACACGACATATTCCTTCACATTTCTTTTGCTTTTCTTTGAGTAAAGAAATAATTTATTTTCGGACGAAGTGAGGGAGAAAATAAAATACTACAAACAATACCAGAAATTCAAAATCATGAATCGCTCATGATGGTTTAGAAGTCTAGGACATATATGTATGCCATAGATTTCATATATATACATATACTTACATACTAAAAGTAACTATTAAAAGCGTACGCCTAATCCGCCTCTTCCTTGAAACCGCTTATGGAAAACATTCGTACGTACAGAAATGTGTAAAACACACTATTAACATTTATAAAAAATACTTTAATAGCACATTTAAATACTGTTTACAAGCTTCGAAAATGATGCCAATGTCAGTGTAACATTTACGACAACACAAGGTTGTTGCAATTACCTAAATACACCTATACATATTATAAATATAGTGTAGTAGCAAAATCCGACACTTTCCAAAGCTTCGGAAATGATGTCAATGCCAGTGTAACATTTACGACAAGGTTTTGTAACTTTTGTTACAAGTAAAAATATTGTAACAGATAGCGTAGACGTTGTAACTTTTATCACAGCTACATTTTGTAACATTTGCGGTAAGATTGTAATTTTATGGACGGCTACAACAGATAGCGACGTTGTGACAAATGGTGTTCCTACAATGACATAATGTTTGATGTACAAACGTATGACAAAGCCGTCTCTCTAGTATATTACGCGACTTCAAAGTTAATGAGTAACCAGACGCACCAAGTTAATGAGTAACCAGACGCACCAAGTTAATGAGTAACCAGACGCACCAAGTTAATGAGTAACCAGACGCACCAAGTTAATGATTAACCAGACGCACCAAGTTAATGAGTAACCAGACGCACCAAGTTAATGAGTAACCAGACGCACAAAGTTAATGAGTAACCAGACGCACCAATATTGGTGCGAACGCCGGATTGCCAATTGCTAACTTTGAACGCAAACATCTATGATGAAAAGGAGGAATGATTTGGTAAAGGGCATGACAGTTATGTGCTTTTAACTCAGATGATGAACATTTGTGCCAAGTTTCAAAGTTTTTTTGTCAATAGGTTTTTGGAATACTATTATTATGAGAGAGTTATAATTTGTTTTGTTATAACTCTCCAGAAAACGTTCACTACACAAGAAAAGTGACACACGGCAGTCCTGTTAGATGTTTGTTTTCACCTCTACTGTCCAAAGGCCAGGCGATCTTATGGGATGACGTGTTGTCCTTCGTCCGTCCTTCCATCATCCGTCCGCGCCAACATTTCAGGTTTATGGGGTATTTTATTTCTCGAGAGAAGGCTTAGGGATTATTTCGGATTCATGAGTTTAAGCCCTTAAACATCTGGGACACTGCATCCACAGAGTGTTGATGTTGTAATGAGCCTAACTATATCAATATTAATTCACCCCATAAGATGTGAACTCCATTCAATCATGTTTGTCTAAAGGAAGATTAGGGAGTTAGATGTTCATCACGATATCACTTCGGAGCTCAAATAAGCATTTAAGTTTGGACATGATAATCCTAATCTGTATAGCCCACTTAACATCCAACTGTTGGTCCGTCCGTCCGTTTCCCTCCCGCCTTTTCTTGTTAATACTACATTTTTCTTGTTGCCCCTCCATTTTCATCCAATCATACGGTAGTTTTCACAGATTGTACATTAAAGTTTAAAGGGAATGTATCGACACAGCCACATCTATTATTGAGAGCTCTAAAACGGAGTCTGTCCATGAGCTCACGTGGCAGCTGCGAGAATCTCGTCCCAGCGTAAGATGACAAAGAGGAAGTCGTGAATTTTAGGAGCACGCAAGCACTGTGCGAGAATCTGAAGCTGATACTGGCGATGCCCGAGATGTCTGACGTCACATTTCTTGTTGGTCAAAATGAGAACCCCGTTCATGGCGTCAGAACGATAATGGGTTATAGTAGCAGGTGCGTGCTTATTACATTCTGTTTATTTTTCATGTTTAAAAAACATATCAACATGTGTTAAAACATGAAGCGTCTTTTTATAATGAAGAATAGTTAAACTAAATACGCCGTATCTAAATGAGCGTGAGAAGACCAGGATGAATTCATCATCATGTGCTTCAATTTCATAACATATACATTCTTTTAAATCTCCGTCTAGTGTATTTATTGTTACTGAAATAGTTTGTTCTTAAAAGTTAGCCTACTCGGCGAGTTCTTATTGTATAAATTAAAAATGAAATCATACAGATTTTATATTTTTATCATATGTGCATATAATTCAACAAAAATGTACTTGAACCACACAACAAGAACTTCTCATAGCACTTAAACACCATATGAATTACTATTTATATGCTCGAGTTTTCTGACCAAGCTATTTTATAAACAATAACGAAGTCGGATGAAACATGATGCCTACTTTGGTGCATTTACTGAAACACTTTATGGTAGTTTTATTGTATTTGAAATTTAAAATCAATATTTTCAGATAGCCTCCATTACCTTAAATAAATTCATTTGTTTTAAGAAAAACTTGAAAATAGCACATATCTGCATCGGGCTATTGCCAAATGCCAATAATTAAATAAAATTAATTAGATACTACATTTTTTTTAGAAATTTAGCGGGAAAAATCACACACGATAAACAATAATATATAGATTATATATTTAGTGCAGGGTTTTCTACCAGCTGATATTAAAGCACATGTCCATACGTTCAGATCAAGAAAAGAAGCCGAAATCAAAGAAAAAATTGAAGGCCGAGACACAGACTGTCGGATTATCCCGGTCGTTATCGGACCGTCTCACCATTCCCTTTAAGATGTACGATTCCGAGGTGTTCCGTTATTAGTACAGTTTGTTCACTGCGGGACAGTGAATATCACCGAAGAAACAGTCACCGGTAATTTTTAATTTAAACATATGTTATTGCCAATAATGTGTTACATACAGAATAGTATCCACATATATACAATAGAAATATTATTATGACACATGGGTCGGGTAACAAGTTCTACCAACATTAGTTTAAACCCTTCCCAGTTAACATCTTGCAATTGCAAATGCGTATGGCTGAGTGAAATAAATTACAATACTTATGTAATCTGACGGTATTTTAGTAGTACCGTGCAGATGCCATAACTAACTCAAGTCAAGAGTCAAAACACGAGAACACTGTTCTTGAATTTAATAATATGAAGGTGTAGATTCCTGACAATTGGATATATGTATTGTTCCGTCCAGATAAACCGAAAGAAACGAATGAATCTGAAATTAACAAATAAAGTATTCTAAATACTTTGTTACAACTATTATAAATCACTTTATAATAATATTTAGAATATATACATATATTATCATGAACCTATAAACATACACATATAGTAATAACAAGTAAGTAATCACAGCTTTACATATTTCTCTTAGAAAAATAAGATTTCTCTCCGTGCGTGGTGGATTTTATAACATATAAAATAAAGCTTAATATCTTACTGATGAATACATAAGATTTATATGACAATATTCAATTGTTTATAAAAATAACAACTTACAATATTTATGGAATAATATTCCTCTCTCCTGGTTCTCGGGCTACTCTCTCACACTCATCTGGTGATGTTAGTAACGAGCTGAAATCCAAACCACCTGATATTCATGCATTTGTTAAACAGAAAAGTACGACAGATCTGTGGAACGTTCAAACCCGAACACAACCGCCATATTTGAAAACACGACCGAAAACAAATTCCAGAAATGCAACATTTCAAAAGCATCTCAAACCACGCGAAAGACCAATCGACACACAGCACAGCATACTCACCTAATGATGATTCTTTTTCAATAGTTTAACCATTAGACTATTCAAAGAATTGTAAAATCTTTGAAACGAAGAGAAAACATCCTCTCTCTGTGAAAGAATAAAACTGACTGTCAGGATGAACGCAAACAACCAGTGAGAACAGTAATTTCCCGCCTAATAAAACAACTCACTCAGATCAAGGGAGACAACAACATCAAGAGAATGAAACCAAAAACTGACAAATTACTCTCCCTTGAAACCTATAAAAAAGCAATAATTGTAATAAAATGATTGAAACAATATTAAAAGCATTTTAAACAAAAATGACCCGGTTACATCCTCCCTCTCCTTGTTAAATGATGTCTCATAATTTCTGCTTGATGAAGTGTACCTGGAAGGATGAAACTGTAATATTATAAATACAAACCGTATTGATACTACTAAATGAAAAAATGTCTGTTATTCTTGACTCTGTAAATAATATAGACATAATACAACAAATTTACAACTTCTCTCCCCTCTGTCTGATATTGTATCCCTACAATAAATTATGAGAAATTGAATACCAATGTAATATCACATAACCATGTATGTGCTAAAAATGAATAAAACACACTAAAACATATCTGTTCTAAACTGTACTCACTATTATGTGCTAACTACATCATAATTATATCTACAAGTTTGTTCGCTATGACCGGTGGCAATGTATGTAGTATGCCAGACTTTCAGAGTCTGTTTACCGTGTCTAGCCTTGTCGTTTCTTCTGTTACTAGTACCGCTTGGTCAACGTGATAAGCTTCTAACCAAGCTGGCTGTTTTCTAGTCCTTTGAGACCGTCTAACTGTTTCCTCTTGGGCTCTTTGTTCTTCTTTATGTTCTTCTGTCTCTGCTTCAGCCTCTTCGTTTCTGATTTCTATTTCCTGTCTTGCTGTTTCTTCGTTAAGTCCACTTCTTATCTCTTCTGCATCTCCAAGTGTATTTTCCTCTGAAGGTGTTTCTGTTCTATGTTCTTCAGCTGGAAAATCAGTAACAGTTTCTGAAGTGTCAGAAACATTTGGTTTATCAGCTGTTATCTTAGGTCTAACTATAACCTCTGTTCTCTTTTCTTTCTCTATTTCTGACACTATCTCTGGTGTAGTCTGTTCTCTTACTACAGGCAAATGGGCGTCCCCATGTTTATATATATTTGGTACATATGCTCCTGTGTCTTCTTCCTCATCTGAATCTGTATCTTCCGTGACGTCACATGTTGCTTTCCTCTCGGTTTCCTCTTTGTCCTTTTGTTCTGGTAAAATTGTGATTTCACCATCTTGGTCTAGAGCTGCAGCTTCCTCTTTAGCTTCGCTCGCGTTGAATCCAACTTCTTTCTCTGCATCTTTTATGGGTTTTTTCAGTGACAGGAATATCTTCCTCTACTTGATTTGGTTCTATGTTCTTAGGACCTAGTAGTAAAAGATTATTCCTGTGTAGTGTCCTTGTTTTCCCTGCTTTTGATCTGATGATATACATTGGAATGTCAATATTCGGCTAAGCTATAACTTCGTATTCATCTTGTTCATATTTGTCAGCAATCTTATGTTTACCATCAAATGCTAACTGTCTGACCAAGACTCGGTCTCCTATTTGTATTTTTGTCGCTTTAGCCTTTTTGTCGTAATGTTCCTTCTGTTTATCTCGCGACTTGACTGTATGTTCGTTGACAAGGTTTCTGGCCATCTTTAACTTTTCCTTGAGCTGTGTAAAATATTCTGATGTTGTCTGTCCTGTAGCGTCCTCTTTTGTTGTCTCAAACATAGTATCTATGGGCAATTTAGGGGTTCGACCAAACATGAGTTCGAATGGAACATGTTTTGTAGTTTCGTGCTTGGTACAGGTATATGCATATGTGAGAGGAGCTAGATACTTCTTCCAGTCTGACTTCTGTGAAGGATCTAATGTGCCAAGCATACTCAAAAGCGTGCGATTAAACCGTTCTGTGGTGCCGTTGCCACTGGGATGATAAGGGGTGGTTCTAGATTTTTCTATCCCAAACAAGTCGCAAAGCTCTTTTATAACAGCAGATTCAAAGTTTGCGCCTTGGTCGCTATGAAGTCTCGTTGGTATCCCATAGTGTACTATCAAGTTCTCATATAGCGCTTCAGCAGTTGTTTTTGCTGTCTGGTTACGGGTTGGCACAGCTAAGGCTAGTTTTGTAAAGTGATCTGTTATCACTAATAAATTTGCTACGCCTCCTTTAGATGGTTCTAATGTGAGGTAATCCATACACACGAGTTCCAGTGGGTAACTTGTTACTATATTAACCAAAGGAGCCCTTGTGTTGGTACTGGATTTTCTTCTCAAACATCTGTCGCAGTGTTTAATCCATTCCTCACAATAAATTGACACGCGTGGCCAGAAGAACCTTTCCCGAAGAAGTGATGTAGTTCTATCTCAGGGTGTCCTATATCGTTGTGTAGCCCTGTAAGTGCTGTCCTCCTATAGTGTTCTGGTAATACCAATTGCTGTATCTTTTCACTTGTACCGTAAACTTCTCTGTATAATACGCCTCTAATTAATTTAAAATGTTCGAAGTTCTTTTTCATGATTGAATGTTCCTATGTATAATGTTCTATGTGTGGTAATCTCTTGTCTCTAACTGCATTCATCCATAATCCTATAACCAAATCTTCTCTCTGATGTTTCCTATGTTCCCGAAGTTCCATTTGCGCCATTGGTTGACCTGGGCTATCCGTGACCTCAACTATGTTTATGGATGCAGCTGGTAATACCTGTATGTAATTGCCAATGTAAATTGACCCACATATAGTCCTTATTGAAGCACTGTCTGTTTTGGCAGAGTCAGTGTCAAACTTCTCATGCGGGAATCTCGACATCCCGTCAGCATCCTTGTTCTTATGGCCTGGGCGATAAACAATATCAAAGTCATATGCTGAAAGTGCAGACACCCACCTCTGACCAGTAGCGTCTAACTTTGCCGTGGTAAGTATATAGGTCAGTGGGTTGTTTTCTGTTAAGACAGTAAACTTGGTTCCTGTTAAGTAATCTGAGAACTTTTCCGTAACGGACCATTTCAAAGCTAAGAATTCCTGTTTGAATGTTGAGTAGTTGCCCTCTGATTTAGTGAGGCTTCTACTAGCAAATGATATGACTTTGTTCATATTTCCCTGTTTCTGATAAAGTACAGCGCCAAGTCCTGTAGCACAAGCATCCGTATGTAATTCAAATGGTAAACTGAAGTCTGGGTAAGCCAATACTGGAGACGAAGTTAATATATCCTTGAAATGGTCGAAAGTTTCTTAGTGAATTTTTTGCCACATAAAAGAAAGGTTTGGTTCCTGTCTTCTGTCCTTTCTTGGTAATAGTAGGTGGAAGCAATTCGTTCAAAGGGCGCACAATTTTAGAAAAATCCTTTACAAAACGACGATAATAGCCTGCAAAAGCTAGAAAATATCTGAGTTCATCACTGTTTGAAGGGATTGGCCAGTTCTTAACTTTGTTGATTTTATCAGGGTCCATTTCCACTCCATTTTCAGAAACAATATGCCCCAAAAATTTGACCTTTTTCTGAAGAAAGAAACAATTTTCAGCTGACAGTTTGAGGTTACACTCATGTAAAAGTGTTAAAACGATATCTAGTCTTTCTAAATGTTGATCGAAACTGTCTGAAAATATAATAAGATCATCCAGATAGATCACACAAATTTTCATATTTAGGTCGCCTAAGCATTCCTCCATGATCCGTTGATAGGTAGCCGGCGAGTTTGAAAGTCCGAACGGCATCTTTTCAAACTCAACAAATCCTATGGGTCCTACCGTAAAGGCTGTACGCTCTTTGCGGGACTCTTCTATTTCAATCTGATGATACCCACTCTTCATATCAATGACACTGAAGAGTTTTGAACCATTTAGGCAATCAAATATCTCTTCCATACGTGGGAGCGCATACGCATCTTTTACCGTGCGTTTATTAAGCATACGGTAATCTATGCACATCCTGAGCTTACCATTCTTTTTTCGAACTAACACAATGTTCGAGGCTCATGGGCTTTTGGATTTCCGAATAACCCGTGCAGCAAGTAATTGTTCTAAGTGGTTCCTGACTTCATCTATCATAGCTGGGGGAATTCTCCTATGCCTCTGTTTAAATGGGATTTCATCGATTAATTCTATCCTGTGTTTAGTGATGTCACATTGACCTATAAAAGATCTCCAATTTTAATATTCTGTTCTTCTGTCAAGAAATATAAAAAGATCGGACAGGGAAAGCAGCATTCCAGGAGGACAGTAAACCACAAAACAGAGAAACAAACACGCAAACAGACAAACAAGAAGGCAAAAGCAATAATAAATGCAAACGACATCACAAACACAAAAAGGGTTGACAATAGGGCTACCGCCTTGGAACGGTCAGTGGCAAAGTAGGCCACTGGGGGTTTAAACCGGTTCTAGGGTGCACCAAACCTCACACTTACCCTACTGTCATCCCATTAAAACAGGACAGTGTAAATAAAGAAATCCCCGCCATGATCTAATTTCTAACCAACAAGGCAGCATCAATAGGCAATATAAGTAAAACACAAATATGCTCGTGTAAATATAATACAAAAAAACAATAGCCTAGAAAGCCACAATGAAGGTACTCAATGACTGCAGAAGCCAGAGCAGTAAGAGAATAAACCATTAAGGTCACGACAAGAAAGATCATGGACAAACATCAAACGCCACCGTCCCAATGGGCTTTAGGTAGGCGTCATCACAGGGTCCACAGCCTGTCCGGTCATCGTACAATTAAAGAGGAAAGCATAGTGGCGAACTGTAAAAGGGTCCACCACCAAGCATGCAGTACGTTGCAAAATGATAGGGGCATAACCTCTTTTGATAAACTTTTTAACAAGTTTAACAAAGATAGTATGAAAGTGATCATGACCTAGAATCTTACGAAGTTTATAAATCACATCACCATAGAAGTCAGGTTGTGATAGTCCTTGTCAAGTCCGATTCTATGTGGACATCATCTAAAATATCTGACGTGTGGTCATTCTTAATTTTGTTGAACAAATATTCATCCACAGTCACAGGTTGAAGCTCGCAAATGATTCTTTTGGTGCCACTGTAATAGTGTTTGTAGTCATGATTGTCAGATTGACAAGTACATCTCCGTTGTGTCTGTATTTGTAATGTATAACGGAAGGTGTAACATCTACATATTCCGGTAACGACGAATCTTCACATTCTTGTATGATAGCACATGTTGGACTACTATCAATTTCCTTGTCAGCGTAGCAACGAATATTGACCGACTGATTCGGACCAATAACAAATTTTGAAGTTTCAGCGCTTCGCACAACTGCTAATCTATCCTTATTTTTCTTAAGTTCCTTTGCCATAAGATGTATGCATCTAAAAGCTAAATACCAGGGCGTATGAAGTTTAGCTGTTTGCAGAAATAGATCTCCGAAGTGTTCCTTACAAAATGACATTAACTCTTGAAGTATGTTGGTTCCAATTAAAACAGGCACCTTAGTATTATAAGTAGTGTCTGGAACGACAAGAAATAAACAATGTAGCTCCTTACTATCTGGAACTCCAACTGAAGACAATGAAGCTTCTACATAACCTAAGTATGGTAAAGTATTACTATCAGCACATTCAATATGCAAAATGTTGTTAACCGCTTGTAATTCTAAGTCAGGTAAATGACTGGTAACGAAACTATGATACAATGTCGAAATACATGAACCTGTGTCGACCAATGCTGAATCTCGTAAATGGTTAAGGTGTAAGTCGTTATTGAGATTGCTACACAAATGCCTCATTCTGGCATGTAAAACAGCAAATACTCTTTGTCCACTTAAGTAGAAAGGTGGCACTTTTGTACTAGAAAATACAGATGTTAATAGTCTTCTCTTAAAGATTGCGATACTTTCAGAGTTTCGTATCTCTATTGGCAAGTCATTCCATAGTTTAAGAGAGGAAGGAACAAACGAGTTATTGAATATTTCGGTTCTCCTAGCAATAGTGGCATAGTTATCGTTATTTCTGAGATTGTATGCGCTGAAATCTCCAACTAGCTGTGGGAAAATGTTTGAAATGTAATTTGGAACGGTTCCATTTTTAACATTATAAACCGAAATAAGTTTTTGCATTTTCCTTCTATCGTAAAGTGAAACCCATCCTATTTCGGATATTAAGCGATGTATGGATACTGATCGGGTTAGCCTCGTCACAATACGAGCTGCCTCATATTGTAACTTTCCAAGCTATCTTTTTCTAGTAAAGTACATCCATCCCAAGTAATGGAAGCATATTCCAGTATTGGGCGCATATAAGACAAGTATATCTGATTAAGTGTTTTGCGCGCTACTTTGTATTTAAGCATTCTTATTAATCCAAGCACTTTTGACGCAGAAGCAACAATATTGTGAATGTGTTCGTGCCATTTACCTTTATTACTCAGTGTTACTCCTAGATGTTTATGATTATTAACAAAGGTTAGCGGGACATTGTCTAGATATAAAGTTGGAAGACGATCATTATTACTTAAGGAAAAGAACATTGCTTCTGTTTTGGCAGGATTTGCACGAGTCATTGCTTTGACCATTCCGTAATCATGAGCAGGTCATGATTAAGAATTCCTTCCATGTCGTTTATACTAGATGTTGAGACTGAAAACGAAGTGTCATCAGCAAACAAACGAGTTATACTCAGCATATTTTCGGCAATATCATGTACATATATCAAAAATAAAAGAGGACCCAAGACAGAGCCTTGAGGAACTCCAGCAGGTAGTGTTTTCGATTCGGAGGTTGCAGATCCGACGCGGACTCTTTGAGATCTGTTTGAGAGGTAATCAGATATCCAAGCTAAAATATTGCCATCGATACCATATTGTTTTAGCTTGAATAAAAGACCTTTATGCCAAACACGATCAAATGCTTTAGTTATATCATTAAAAACAATGCATGTACATTGTTTAGCATCGAATGCCTGGCATATATGATGGTACATGTCGATAAGTTGATATGTAGTAGAATGACCAGGGAGAAAACCTGATTGATTCCTAAAGATTAGATCAAACATAAGTAGAAAATTATACACATGTTTAAATACTATTCTTTCCATTACTTTACCAACACAACTTAATAACGCTGTAGGTCTATAATTTGTCGGGATACTTGGGTCTGACTTTTTGAAAAGTGCCATGACCATAGCACAAATCCATAAGTCGGGGAAAACGCACTCGTTTAATGATCTGTTAAAAAGAATATGTAGAGATTTTGAAATTGTATTTGCAGTTTCGTTTAACATCCTATGGCTTATTTCATCCTCCCCACATGCTTTATTTACATTTAAAATCTTGATAATGTCAACTATTTCGGATTCTTCTATATAAATATTTATTATTGGATTTTGAACGAAAAATAGGTAATTCAACATTAGAATCATCAACTGATGATATTTTAACAAAGTAATCATTCAAACATTTCACTTTTTCTTGGTCAGTTATTGAGTATGACGTTTCGCCATTTGGTAAGTCTGTTTTATAAAGGTGGGATAGTTTCTGAGTTTTTGTTTGACTTGATGAAATATTTTAAAAGTTTCCAATACTGACGTCTGTCGTTGATATTTGTTTCAGTAATTGTGTGTTCAACATTACTAAAGAAAAGTTCTTTAGCGTGGCTTTTTAGATTATTAACTTTGTTTCGTAGCCTTTTGTACGCAGCTATATCAGCCAGGGATTGAGTACGCGTCACTTTAGCTTTCTGACGGTCACGCTGTCTTGACACACGTGTTATTTCGGAATCATACCACGGTTTATCATTTGGACGAATTGTTACATCTTTCGATGGAATGCATACATTAATCAATTCAAGAAAGGATTTCGTAAAATGTTCACACGCAACACTGAGCGAATCGTTTTGTAAGAAAGATCAGTCTTTTTGTTGAATATTATCGTTGAGTTTTATGAAATCGGCTTTATTATAATTCCAGACCCTTCGGGTATAAGTTGGTCGAACATTGTAACTATACTGAAACATTAAGTATGTACCACGGTGGTCGCTTATATCACGTGGTATGTTTAAAATTCCGGAATGTAACGGTTTTAAAGAATCGGAGATAACAATGGGGTCCATCAAGCTTGTATATAGAAGAAAAGCAATAAAATATGTTTAAAGTAAAGTTATAATGTTTGTCATATTATTAAGCTGCATTATGTCCTTTAAAAAATGGTTATCAGTATTAAGTTGGTTCTCGTTGATATCACCAACTAAAATGATGTTATTCGATAATTCGTATGCCTTTTCTAAGCTTATGTTTAAGTTATCCCAAAAATATTACTCGAATTTGGTATTCGATAAACCGTACATATTAAAAAATGTTTGGTTTTATCTTTAATTTCAATCCAGAGTGAGCATGGTAGTAAAAATTCAAGATCTAATACACGTCTTGAAATAATGTTATTCGCAGTATATATTAGTAGTCCGCTAGAAAATGCAGATGTATCTTTTCGGAAAATGTTATTATAACCTTCTATGCATATGACATCATTGGGAACGTTTTTCGATAAGTGGGTCTCTGTAAAACACAAGATATCATAATCTAATAAATGGTCCTTAATATATTCCATTTTGTTGCGTATGCTACGAATATGGAAAGGCTATGTTTTTCGATCGCATGTTCAGGACCTGGGTTCATTTCAACGTCGCCCGACATAATAACTAATAATACCATAACAAAAGAAAATTCCAGGTTTGAGAGCGATTTAGAACCGCCTGCAATAATGGCTATTATACATCGAAATAACTTCAATATACCTTTAAGTAAGCAACTTATAAAACTGAATGGTTTACGGAGAAAATACATTCTCTTTCCGATCAAGTTAAATTTGTTATTGGATGTGCCCATGGCCATTCTCCAGCAAATCACATCAATACCCATTGTGTTCTACAGTTACAAGTATAATATATATCGTGAATGGCCACTGGCAACTCGAAAAACAAACAAACAAAAACAACACAGTGTATGCTCTCAATAAGCAATTCAACAAAACTAACAATAAATAACTACTATTTACAGTACAATGATATAGTTTACGCATGAGCAATATTGATAATGTGAAAAGCAAACACATGAGCATATGATGATATAATAAAGCACTAATTTTACAGCATAACACCCCAACGCGTGCACGCAGAAAACCTATATAATTACCTATGAGGGTACACTTTACGCGTAGACGCACTGGGCCGTGATGGCGCAAACTACTCTAATCAAAACATTGAATGTGTGGGGGGGGGAGGGGGGAGGGGGGTGAGTGAGAGAGGGGATAGTATATAGACAGCGAGAGAAAGAATAAAGAAGAAAACTGAAAGAACCTTACACACAAACAAATAATCATTAGAAGTTATTAGAAAGAAAAAAAAACACAGAGAGAGCAAAAATACACACAAATAAGAGTATTTCGACTCGATGATTTTCTGCTATAAGTATTTAGAAAAAGAGAGTAAAACAATTGCACCAACTTCAGGTTATAAGAAGTGTATTGCTGCCTGTATAGTGTGCAACATTAAATTATACATTTTTTAGGATATAAAACGCCACTAAAAGTAGCTGCAGTGCATGAGCATGCATTTTAAATCAATGTGTGTTAAATATGTATGCTTGATCATTTTAGCAAGCCCGCTTTTTAAGTATGATACTAGTTACAGCTTTGAGGACTATTATCAAAGTGCGTAATATATGGTATCAGTATTTTAAAAGATTGAAATAGTTCGATAACGAATGTTAAATATGCCAAACCCGTGGACAGAACACGAAACAACCTACAACGAATAGTTATAAACATTCAGTGACTCACTATTCATAAGCCTTTACAATACGATCACGCTATAGTTTGCAGTTGCACGTGCGTAGTACACGTTCTTGTGAACTTGTAACGACAGGTAGTCAATCAACAGCAACTATATAAGGATAAATAGTAAATATTGTAACTAGTAAATAAATTGTAAATATATAATGTTTGTATGTTTCAAATAGCCGTATTATGCATATAATTTCAATCCCATATTATAGGCCTAATTTAATGGTATATAATAACAATACAGTTATTCCATTTAACTTATGTTAAGAAAAGTTTGTTCATGCAGTTCGTGACTGATTGTTTATGTGTATTTATCTAGGTCACTGGCACTTCTCAGTAGATGACGTTCGGGTCCCGCATTGTCCTTGTAGAAAAGGCGTCCATCGCTGGACCATGCCTGTTGTAGCTTCCTGGCCTTCACTAGGTGTCTGGCGTGCGATAGAAGACGGGATCTTATGCGTGTGACGTCCTCGTTAACGTAGACACCTTTAAAGTCATCCTTTCCTTTACGATCAAACCTGGCTCTAAATAAAGCGTTCCTTGGTTTGTAAGAAGTAAATTTTACTATTACATCTCTCGGCCTACTATGAGCATCTGGCCCAACACGATGGGATCTATCAATGTCAGTGTTGTTAACGATGATCTTACACGCTTTTGCCACATTAATAATAATATCGTCAGTCACCGGTAATTCTTGAGTACACGACATGTCCATGAAGTTTTAAAAGAAAAACAATGAATAATACGTTTCAAAGATTTTAGCATCTTCCAACATTTACACACCTACTCAGTATGGTGATATACAGTCATTATTTAACTGTTTAAAAACAAAACAAAAAACAAAAGCAAAAAACGAAAAAAAAAACAAGTTATCGACAACATCAGACCGAAAACATTGCAACCGAACATTACTGCATATTATATTATATAAGACCATACAATATGTATACACTATTTTGAAGACTTATTACATATACATGTGAACGAATAAGTCATATAAACATAAATTTCTTAAAGTTTTCCCTTCATTATTTTTTTCGTATCCAGGTTTGTTCTGCGGAGATTCCAAATTTGAGTTGCCGGACTTGGCGGATGCGTGTCTCGATTTTGTTGATCGGTGTTTAGTCTCGGAACGCTACGAGAACTTGCTGGTCTCCACGAGATCTTACAGTCAGCACAATGCATCACAGACACTTTTTGATAAGGTATATTGTCGTAAATTATAACAGAAAGTATGGTACTTCGATTATGTGCTATAGTCAGCTGTCTCAAGTTATCTCATGATTCCCCACAGCGCACTTGCTTTATATTTCCCGGACGTATTTGATGTCTAAGTAGCTTTAAATCAATATTGAAACGTAAAAAACAACAACAATAACACACACACACAAACTAATTTTGTTCATGTTAATTTATTATGCGCAACTTTATAACGATCGTGTAGCTTTAAAAATGCGTTTTAATCCAATATAATCAAACAATTTACATGGAGTAGGTATAAACTTGATTATATGCTCCGGAAAACTTAATGACGAATGAATTAGATATTATGTCCATGATGTATATTTTTATTTATAATAATGATTATTACTTGTTATTTGTTAATGGCGATTCCCGTTTTGGGGTCAGTACTATATTAAATCATAATACAGTTGAACAATTTCAGATTGAGATGCTTCTTTCCCTTATAAACATATCTACTTACATATAAAGGGGGTGGGGTCATAGACTTGAAAATTTGCAATTTGTTCAGACTCCTTGAAAGACAACCTGACGTATCCCCCAAGTGCTTTCAATTTAGCTGTATATTTATATATATGTTGTATAAAGTAATGCCTTCTGTGTTATCTTATCGTTCTACAAATGTCACCGCACAGCGAATAGATATGTCGACTAGGTGTCTCACCTCTGTTTGCACCTAGTCAAGTTTATAGTCGACACATGTTAAGACATTACCGTTTTCCCATATGCCATTTACAACTATAATCTCACGCATACACTTATTATAGAAACGGAGACCCATTCATTGTTGACATGTAGATAATGCACACCATCACCCTGCTGCCACCACATGCGCTACCCCAACAACAACAAAAAAACAACAACACCACATGCAACAGCAACAAAAAACAGCTAACCCACCCCATCCCCTGACCGCCCAAAAAACAACAACGTAATGTTGTCACGTGCTTATTCTTTACCCGTAATTCATTCGAGCGGCTCATTAACATATTATAGGTTATTTGTAGCCGACCAATAAAAAGGGGAAGGATTATGTGGAATCCTAGAACGTGTCCTATTCTTTTTTTTAAATTTCGATCACCAAATTAATGGTAATCCATTTATTCACCCCGTAATAGGTCTGTGAGGGTCGGGGTGGGCCACCCCTCAATAAACCGAACAGATATAGATGTAATATGCATAATATTTATTATATATAAACAGTTTTCAAAATATTTAGAAGAAAAAAAAATGCATATCTTGATTAGAAATTATATAAATGGGGAGTTTTTTTTATATTTCTTTACAATATTCAAAAGAAGATTTAAAATACAATTTTGATAAAAGGGTCTCTCTGCAATCTGAGGGTCTTTCAAAAAAAAAATTTATTTACAAATACACCAGATTGCTGTTTGTCCCTTTAAATCTTGATATTTACAAAATTGTCAAAATATTTATTTTGTTACTTTAATCGCCTTCATTGATAATTGTAAAGAAATATTTGTGTTTTTTTTCAAAACCCAGCATATATGTCTTGTATAAATAATTGTTTAACGTAGATAGATACAATGCTAACATAATCAACTATGAGTGTTTCAGTTTTTATACAAGATCCACATACCATCTCTGCTGAGTTTTTCAACAGTTGACTGTGAAACAAAAATGGTGTTATCCACTAAATATATAAAGAAAAGACAAGATATTTCTATGGAGGTGTGACTCTTCCATATTCAGTGGGAACAGCGGGGAACATAATTTAATTTAACAGTTATTACACATTTCTTGGGATTTTCCTATTGTCAAAAAGACAAAAGAAGAAGAAGGAACAAGATAGATGAAACAAGATAGATGTGTTGCACAGTGTAACTCTTAAAATTTAAAACAAAACTAATTATTAAGTAGGGATTTATATGTCAACCAAGGTTTTTCGAATTTATCAAATGTAAAACTTTTAATTGCGTTTATTTTTTCAGTTTGATATATGTATTTAATTTGTGGTTTGAAATGTCCGAACGTGTCCTATTCTTACTAACAAATATATTCCTATGGTTCTTTAACGTGCTCCGAGGAAATACTCCAATACTCAAGTGAAAATCGTACCGGCAGCACGGTTGACCTTTCGTATCAAAAGTTATCTTGACAAAGGTTTGCGTGAATGCTTTGTTTGTTGCAACTAACACTTGTTACTATAAATACATCGTTTGTTATTGACATGATTGTCATTTCTTTATATTTACTTCTTTTTCTTTGCTTCCATAGGTTTTGCGCACAATATGACCTACTTATGTGTTAATTCATTCCTTCATTCATTACATGGGGCCTTTAAACGCCATTAATTATTCACTGACTGACTGAGTGATTGATAACTGAGTGGCTGGCTGGCTGGCTCGCGAGCGGGCGAGCTCGCACGCTCGCTCGCTCGCTCACTCACTCATTCATTTATTACACGGGGCCTGATGACGACAGCTTTTTAAAAAAAGTTTGCTTGTTTTGTTTATATGGTGTTTTACGTCATTTACAACACATGCAAGGTTATATATGACGGTTTATTGTTTGTGGTGGAGGCAGACCACCCACTTTTATTAGGTACAACTAGTACTGTACACCTCCCGCCATCCGTAAGAGTCGATACTTCCTCACTTACAAGTCAAGCTCCCAGTGGGATTCGAACCCGCAGCGGTGACAGGCGAAGGTTTACAACGCAACGTTGTTAGCCATTCGGCCACGTAGACGATTCATTTGATTTGAATGGAGTTTTATATCATTTTAGCAATTTCTTTTGAAATTAAAACAATTTGTTTGACTGCATGTATGTAAATATTAGTCGGGAAGAGTGAGAAGTGACGAAATATTGAATTGAATGTTTTAAACGGCTCATCAACTCAATATAGGTTATTTAGAGCCGCCCACAGAGAGGCAATGCTGAATAGGATTCCGGGAACCTGCCCTACACGTCCTAACGAATGTATTCCTGTATGGTTCTTTAATGTGCTCAGATGATACACGGGACCGAGCAGTTTACGTCCCCATCAAAGGCACGAAATTAGAAGTAAATAATTAAAAAATGTTTAACGGACGGAATGAAGTCGGAGTTTAGCCGAATTGAAATTTAACGGCACGCCACAACAAAAAGGTTATATGGCCCAACATAAATGAACAGGCCCGTTCTCCATTTACTTCTAGATAAAATATATGCAGAATGGGCATAGAACCTTCTCATCTGCAGAACTGCAGAGCTGATCTGCAGAACTGCAGTTGTTGCAAATTCTATTGTAAACACTCCATCTTTCACTGGAGCCAGATCATTGTTTTCTGCCACCGCTGAAGTAGCACATGAAACAATACAGGGATGACGATTAAGAATTTTAATGAACATGGCAAAAATGACACAATGTACTGGACTTCGGGTGTAATTTAACCCTGTTTATACCTGTAACATTATCAACACATGTTTACTGACATAAAGTCATCGCGTCAGGTATACCTTGACGTGTTCGTTGGCGGACGGACTATAAACCTTAGAATTACACACACACACAGACATAAAGTTGCGGTGGCCGATTGGTTAGCATCTTTGCAACTCTTTCAAAAGGTTTCGGGTTCGAATCACAGTGCGGTCACATCTCAGATTTTTAAAACATACTCCCGCAGTAGTTTACTCGTGCAAGGTTTTATGAAACTATGCCTTCTTTCAAGTCGAGTGTAAACAGGTAAAGCCGTCGATCCCGTTGCAGGGAGAGTCATACCCAGTGCACATTAAAGGTATCGCTAACTTTTGTGTTTTCACAACCGTAAACCTAAGCCTTATCATATGTCCCAAATACAGGTTTTTAAAATAAAACAAATAATTAAAACATATATTTATATATATATATATATTTGTGAACTACTAAGGACAGACAACCTTCGGACGAACTACGGCAGGGCGCCTAGCTATGACGAGATACACAGAAATCAAACGTATGTATTCATTCCTTAAAAAAGGTAGCTGCAACACACGTTGATGAACTATATCTCTACATCATAACACACTCGTCTGGAGGCACAATTAACATATAGACGCATACATACATATATATATAGGGTGAGAAAATACATATATCTACAAAATACCTTTCAAAAAGCACTGGATCCCCGAGGGGATACGAAAATGTTGGAACAAATTAATAGATGGGGAAAAAAACATTTATACAGTGCTACAGTTTATAAAAACCCAAGCGCTTTCGGCTTTACGCCTTCATCAGGGGTACACAAACACGAAAATAACAAATACGAAATAAAAAAAACACTAAAATACACGGCAGTTTAAATAAAACTCTTTAAAAAACAACTTATCGTTTGGCAGTGTTGTAGAAACTGATTACTTTGAATGATCCTCCTCCAGCTTCAAGTCAATCGTGCTATCAACTGATCTGCAGAACGGGATTAAAGTCCTTCATTTGATGCACAGACTGTATGAGCCTTCCTGTACATGTATTTGATGCATTCAAGTCATTTTGTAACGTTTTGTGGTTTATGAAGAGAGCTGTTGTTACGACGCATAGAGTTCCCCGTGAATAGAGCTCCTCTGCGCTGTATGTGTAGCACGCTTATGGATAAAGCTCTCGTGGAGCGAAGATGAAACAATTGTCAAATAAGCTTATAAATTCATAACATAATTAGATCATTCAGTCGATGGCGCGCCATCGCAAATTCCCGCGCCCGCCTTCAAGCGTTCAGACCCAGCAAGTGTATATATGGTTATAGAATGGAAATCTCAACCGTTTTAAGTCATGACCAAGGGGCTATGCCCCCATGTATGGGGTTGGATCCCGGGGCCAAAACTGGTTGAAAAGCTGTATCATTCTGTTCATGCCCATTAAGTGTATTTGTGGTTAAATTGGTTGGATCTCAATGGTTTTCAAGTTATGACCAATGGGCTATGTACCCGGGGTCGGGATGGACTCCAGGACCGATGCTGGTTGGATGGTTTTATCTCCAAGCTCATTCCATTTAGTGTATGTATGTCTTTAGCGTGGGGATCGCAACAGTTTTCCAGTTATGACCCAAGGATTATGACCCCAGGGATCACAGGGCTGATGCTGGTTGGATAGTTGTATCTGTCTGTTCGTGCTCAGTAAGTGTATAACTGCGGTTTCAAAGAAGAACACAATTTTTTCACTATACAATTCTATGAAAAATGTGGCCTTCGGGCTGTGTCCAAATATGCCCCCCATGGTCTCGATTGGAACACATTTTATAGAGGACCATAAGCTTACGAGTATGGTACATGCAAAATATTAGACATCTAGCTCATGTAGTTTCAGAGAAGAAGATATATTTTTTTATAACTATTATATAAATCTGACCCCAAAGCGGGACCAGATTTTAACTCATGGTCACCATTTTCGGCAAAATTGATAAAGGACCATAAGCTGGTACATGTATTATACATTGCATGAGAACGCCTCACTTTTCTCTTGTGTGATGACTGGAAAACCTCGTTGTACTTCATGATCACATCTTTTGAAACTCCTCCGCTGATTTTCTAGTCGTATCCTAGATTGGTTTTCTTTTGGGCTGCAACAGCTGTGGTTGTTCAGTACAATTCTGGATAAATCCTTATCCAATTTTCTCCATTTATATATTATTTTAGCCTTATTCAGTTACTTTGGAGTTGCTATATCCTGCAGTGTCGATTCTTTGTCTTATGTATAGAGGTAGGGTTATCCACTCACATACTCTCTCTTCATAACTAATAATAAATGTCAGCGTACAATTTTACTTTTATTCAACCAGCAATGTTCTATTATTAGTACTTTTGTTACTTCCTTTGATCAAAATAACTCCATTTATTTAATTTAATTTGTTTAGCCTTAGTCATTGTTTTTACTAGCTTCGGAGTTGCTTTATACTTTATCCTGCAGTAGCGATTTTAGGTTTAAGGTTTTGAGGTAGGGCTTGTGTTATCTTTTTCACATTTTTACTCTGTCAGGGTACATTTCTACCCTCATCCAACCAGATATGTTCTTTTATTAGTATCACATGTGGCTCCAGAGTTACTATTCAAAGTTAACAGTTTCTACAACACTGCCAAACGATAAGTTGTTTTTTAAAGAGTTTTATTTAAACTGCCGTGTATTTTAGTGTTTTTTGTTTTGTATTTGTTATTTTCGTGTTTGTGTACTCCTGATGAAGCCGTTAGCCGAAAGCGCTTGAGTTTTTATAAACTGTAGCACTGTATAAATGTTTTTTTCCCCATCTATTAATTTATTCACTCCTTAAAAAGGTAGCTGCAACACACGTTGATAAACTGTATCTCTACATCATAACACACTCGTCTGGAGGCACAATTAACATATAGACGCATACATACATCCAATTATAGCTCATATGAGTGGGCCACATTTAAGCGTTCAACCACACACAGCTATATTGAGACAGTGACAATGAAAGGTGCCGGATCTGGGGATACTGTGAATTCAGGTATATATAATAAAGGGAGAGAATTTGAACTCACTACGGCAACTTTCGAAATTGGGATCTCGTAAGAGATTCACGTTCACAAGGCAGAATTATATATGGGGAGAAATATTTGTGAACTACCAAGGACAGACAACCTTTGGACGAACTACGGCAGGGCGCCTAGCTATGACGAGATACACAGAAATCAAGCGTATATATTCACTCCTTAAAAAGGTAGCTGCAACACACGTTGATAAACTGTATCTCTACATCATAACACACTCGTCTGGAGGCACAATTAACATATAGACGCATACATACATCCAATTATAGCTCATATGAGTGGGCCACATTTAAGCGTTCAACCACACACAGCTATATTGAGACAGTGACAATGTGACAATATATATATATATATATATAAATATCTTTACAATAACATATACGTGTATCGTTTCCTAATTGGTCCGAGTGTGGACTTTATTGTAAGAGATTTCCTTCCGCTGGGATGTACTTTTATTTACACTGTCTTGTCAATTTGAGCGCTGAAGACAGGATAATAGCGGGGCTGTGTACACTTACAATCGATTTAAGCTAACCGATGGGCCATATTGCCCACTGACCGTTCCAAATCGGTAACCCTGTCTTCACCACTATTTCTGTTGTGTATTGTCTTTTTCATTGTATAGTTAATTTGCTCTTTGTTTGTGGTACAGTACGGACCTACGCACCCATTGCGTTTGGGTGCTGTGATTTCTATAGGACAACTTTTCTCATTTTTGTGATTTTAGAGAAGTAGATTTTTTTTAGGTTTTTCTTATGTTAGTCTATGTAAAATATGTGAACCCTCGGGCGGGACTTTATTAGTCATCAGGTTAACCATTTGAAAAAACTTGGTAGAGGACCATAAGCTCATGGTAAATGCAAAATATTAAATCGCTGACTCTTGTAGTTTCAAAGAAGAAGCTTTTTAAAGTTTTCACCTACATAAGTCTAAGTAAAACATGACACCTGAGGCGGGGCCAAATATAAGACCAATTTCACCACTGGAACAAATAGACCGTGAGCCATACACTTTTTTGTTACCATCTCAAGGGACAAATTCTTACTAGTACCATGTTATTGAGTACCTTGTAGACAAACAGAAAATCCATGATAGCAGTGTGAACAGGGTAGCTGATTCCTGTTATTAGAGTTATCTCCCCCTTTTAAGCAAAACTCTTGTTTCTTTAAAAAATCGTTTTCGATGAAACTAGAAGAGCTACAGGTCTAATATTTTGCATGTATTATACATGTACTGTCCTCTACCAAGTATTTTAAAATGGTGACCCCAGGGTCAAATATGGCCCATCCCCGGGGGTAACATTTTTTCATACAGTTATATAGGAAATCTTTAAAAAATAAATAATTTTCTCTAAAACTGTAAGAGCTAGAGATCCCATATTATGCATGAAGCATAAGCTTATGGTCCACTAGCAAGTTTGTTAAAATGTTGACCCTGGGGTCATATCTGGCTCCGCCCCAGTGGTCATATATTTACATAGTCATATAGAAACATCTTTAAAATCTCTTCTTTAAAAAAAGCAATAGCCGGAGGACTACTATTTTGCACATTGTACAAGCTTATGGTTCTCTACCACTTTTGTTTAAATCGTGACTGTGTCCAACTATGGCCCGGTTCTGGAGTTATTGAATTGAATTGGATTTTAAGGCGCAACAACACATGAAAGGTTATATGGCGCCTAACAGGCATGAACATGCCAGGCTCATCCTCCATGTACATCGAGATAAAATATGGAGAATGGGCATTGGACCTTCTCATCCTGAACTGCAAAGTTGCTGCAAATTTTATTGTAGACACTCCATTTACGCTGGAGCCACGTTTATTGTTTTTCTGCCACTGCTCTTAGTGATGTGAGCGAGATGGCACCTGAAACAATGTAGGGGTCATGATGAAGACCTTTAATGAGCATGAACAAAAAATGACAAAATGAATATGAATGGCGTGGGGGGGGGGGGGGGGGGGGGGGGTCCTACCCCTCTGCATGTGACGGTGTGTTTGCAGTGGTTGTATTCTATCCCAGCAACCACACGAGGGTGGTGTGGGGGCGGTTATGGGGTTAAAGTTTTACAGGTCTAATACGATGCATGTAGTATAAGAGTATCGATCTCTACCAATTTATTTTGTTCAAATGGTGATCTTATGGTCAAATTTCGCCCGGTCCCGGGGATCACATATTTACATATCGTTATGTAGAAACGTCTATAAACATCTTCTCTGAAACTACAAGAGCTAGAGGTGTAATAAACTACATGTAGCTTAAGATTATTGTCCTGTACCAAATAATTTAAATGTTGTCCCTTGAATCAAGCCTGGAATCAAATTTGGCCCTGTCCCGGGAGTCACACTATAACATTGAATTATATAGGAAAACATATTCAAACAGCTTTTCTGATACTTCAGAAGCTAAATAATAGTTCGCATGTACCATAAGCTTATGATCCTCTACCTAGTTTGTTCAAATGGCGACAATGGGGTCAAATATGGCAACTACGGGGGTCACAGTTTTACAGATTTATATAAAGAAATTGTTGTTGTTTCTTAAAACATGAGAGCACTTTGAGACAAGGCGAGTGGGTCTCTTGTTTATGGCTTGAAGTTGTACACTTTTCATAGAATCACTTCAAAAGATTTAAGCGAACTAAAATATATAGAGAATGTGACTTTTGATAAGGTATTCCATTATGAAGACTTAACCATGTTTACAAGTCGAATATTGAATAAATCCACGAACTAAAATCACAAAGTAAACCACTGCATTTTCGACAAATTGCAAAAAAAAACGGAAAGGAAAAGAAAAGGCATTTTACGGTTTAACTGTTGATTTTTAGGTGTTTGTTATACAAATTTTAAAATGACCCAAAATTACACTACAAAAACAGTTAATCAAAACTCTATCCAGGTGTTCATCTCATATAATAATGCATATGTGTCGCTTAAAAGTATATGTTTATTCATGGGTTTTTGTAATAACCGTTATTGATAAGTGTAAAATGAATTATCCATTTATTTATTTTTTTGTCTGGCTGGTTAAAGTTTTTTATATTGTTTCTTTATAGTTTTGATTCTCAAACGATGTAAGTTATGTATATACCTCGTGGTCAGTAGGTTTAGAAACGATGTACATATGTTGTAAAATGTGGCTGTTGTTGGCGGGATAGATACTTTAACTGCGATAGGACATGTATGTCGGATATAGCTTTTAGAGTAAACATCAGTAAACTAACCGTGATCACTAAATGTAATTTATCTCGATGCACTGGGTACCGATTCTT
Organism: Cyrtodaria siliqua; assembly: GCA_037043455.1. Classification (NCBI taxonomy): domain Eukaryota; kingdom Metazoa; phylum Mollusca; class Bivalvia; order Adapedonta; family Hiatellidae; genus Cyrtodaria; species Cyrtodaria siliqua. The sequence goes on along the minus strand of JAWPHD010007885.1, from coordinate 51,054 downwards.
ATCTCGAAGCGTTAAAAATATTTTTATATCTTATCTGTATGTTATATTGTCACATTAAGTTATATTATTTAAATCAGATAATATGGACTGAGTATTCTTAATTGTCCTGTTGTATCCCAAGGCATTAATTGCCAAGTTTATCAAAACCGCAATGAGCTGGGTGTATATAAGGCTTGCAGGCATATTGCAACTCGACATACATGAACTTGATGCTAACTCGCGTTGTGAACCCAGCTTCTTGGATATAACCTTTATGACGGATTAACATTTTAGTTGTATGTATTTTAATGCAGTCATCCTGCTTGAGCGCATACAGCCTGTTGATGCAGTGGATAGCACGGGGGACTTTAAATTCAGAGGACCCTGGTTAAAGCCTCACCGGAGCCAGTGAATTTTGTCGGTGTGTTCTTGGGCAAGACACTTTTACCCTCGTCCGTCGGATGGGGACGTAAACCAGGCGATCCCGTGTATCGCTTGTTTTGTTTTTCTCCCATCATGTTAAAGAAAGAAACATAGGTGTCTATTCGTCAGTGGGCAGGTTCCTAAATTCCTATATATACCCCCCTCCCCCCCCCCCCCCCCACACACACACAAGGGTTGATGCTTACTATCCTAGGTTAATTCCATGCTCTAAATGAAGTACGGAGAACATCACTACCTATGTTTAGATTCATATCCTAAGCAGGTGATATTGTAATAACTGCACCAATACTAACAAGTAGTTGCCATGGTAAGTAGTTAGTACAGTGAATTGGGTATCACCCTAAACATATTTCTTCTTCGACTCCGTGTGGTTCCCGAGCAAGAATATGACCACTGCATATCCAGGCATAGGGGTAACATTTCCCCGAATTCATTTTAATTTTGTCATTTTTGTTCATTATTTTCATCATGAAACCTGTATTGTTTCAGGTGCTACTTCAGTGGCGGCAGTTATCGTGGCTCCAGCGAAAAATGGAGTGTTTACTAAAGAATTTGCAGCAACTCTGCAGTTCTGCAGGTAAGAAGGTTCTAGGCATATTCTGCAAATGTTTATCTAGATGTTAATGAAGTGTGAGCCGGGTCGAATGTTCATTCCTGTTGGCGCCATATAACATGTTTGTGTTGGTGCGCCGTAAAACCCAAATTCAAATTAATTCATCTTCGTCGATTCTTTTTTCAGTAACACAGAAATGGTTCGTGCAAATGCATATACATGTATACTATTTTTACATTTCATATGCAGAATTCTTCATTGTGTTGTATATGGGTGGGGTGATTCAGGTGTAAAAATCCTTAAAATATGCATAAATTGTAATTAAAATGTATTAAAATAGACAACTTTTAAGATTTTGCGTTGCAAATGCAATGTTTAATTCATGTATTTATGTGTAATACATAATCCAAATGTGTAATCATAATAAGTATTGCCATGACGCATACACCTAAAAAAGACTTTTGTTAAAAAAAAACACACGTTAAACCGCACATTTCCTTTATCTAGAATCCTTTGGACTATGTGTCGTCTGTGCAATATATGTATATATCACAACATGTTAATACTATTTATATTGCAGTCTCTTTGAGGAAGGCTTATACTTCCAGTTTGGCATGTGTCTCAACTTTTATCAGGCTTACTGAACACATATGTGCAATGCCATGAACATTGCCATGAACATTGCTTAGTACTTAATTTCATCAATATATCATAACAATCCCTTATTCATATTATAATATTATTTAAATCATGTAGAAAGGTTGTAAATTACTGATTCTTACAAGTTTACACATATATTGTAAGAAATATTAACTAAACTAAATGCATAGAAATGTGTCAATAGGGGGTGGGGTAAATTGACTTCTAATTTGAAGCAAAATAGAGATTTTAAACTAAATTCAGTGCTCAAAAAGAGCTTATTTACGATTTATGTAACTCAATGAATTATAAACTTAAGTGCATCTTTAAAAAGTACATCAATAATTATTCACACAAGCATGACATTCAAACATGAACATCAAAAACTTATATGAAAGCGCTACAATGATAACCTATTAATGTTCGATTTTTTTTTATATAAGCTACCTGTTCCAGATTGCTATCATGGAAAAATGTAAACTATATACATTGCTCTTTTCAAAAAGTGATGGTAGAATTTGTCCCTTGAGTTGGTAACAATATCAAAAAATTTGGGTCCTGGCTCAAGGCCTAAAACTTGAAAGAGGACAATAAGCTGATGCTAAATTAATATTTGAGAGCTCTGTGCCTTGTGGTTTAAGAGAAGATACTTATATTAATGAGTTTTCCTATATATTCAAAACATGGAAATCTCCATATACAAACTTTGGACCCCCGAGGCACGACCATTTTTGAACCTGAGGACCTCATTTCTGTGCGTTTGAAATCATTTTAAAAGGAAAACTGTCGAAATCTGGCTAGCATTTCTTGAGAGGAAGATTTTTTAAGGTTTCGACTGTTATGGTATCTTGGAAGTCGTTCGGATCTAATATTTTACCAATTAGAAACACATTTATCTAAGGATTATTCGAGTAATGCTTCCTCAAAACTGACCTAGCGGACGACGGACATAATGAATTGAATGTTGTTTAACGGCTCATCAACACAGTACAGGTTATTTAGAGCCGCCTCAGAGAGAGGGGAAGGATACATAGGAATACTGGAACCTGCCCTACTCTTATAATCGAATAGATTCCTATGGTTCTTTAACGTGTTCGGTTGATAGACCGATACACGGGACCGCCCGGTTTACGTCCCCATCCGACGGACGAGGCTAAGGAAAAGTGTCTTGCCCAAGAACACACCGACGGAACTCAGTGGCACCACACGGACAGAAAGCGGATGAAGAGTGATCCCAAATTCCAAAAATGGAGCTCAACGCGCAAAGAATGTACATATTTTTTCTTAAGTATCGGTTAACGCGCCGCATAGGGCTCCATTTAGCTCGAGGCGTCCGTGGTCGAGTGGTTTAGAGTCTCTGACTTGAAATCACTTGCCCCTCACTACTGTGGGTTCGAGTCCATTGGAAGCTGGAAAGTCGCCATATGACCTTAGCTGTTGGTAAACTTCAGTTCAGTTAAATTCAATTCCATTTACCTCACCTGTGTCAAAGGTGCAAAACGAGCTACTGTAATTATATTTTCGTCCGTTACCTTTCCGTTCATCCGTCCGTCCGTATTAACGGTTCGACATCAAGCTTGTTAACAAAATACCACTCAGTTTTTAGATCATGAGATCCGTGTCCAAACACCGAAGTGGCTGGCGCACTCTCACCCGATGGACGACACTATAACTCCAAGGGGAGCTGTAGCTATGCGCCACTACACGGCGTTATAGTAGTCGAATTGTACATGTATTTGATGCAAAGAGGTGTTATTTGTCATCTTGTTCATTTATTTGATGCAAAGAGGCGTTATTTGTCATCTTGTACATTTATTTGATGCAAAGAGGCGTTATTTGTCATCTTGTACATTTACATTGCATATTAATATCCGAAGGTTTAACACTATTCTCTAGTATGTATTGTGTGTCTGTTATCCTGAAACTTTTTTTAATAAGGCATTACTACCTTTGGTAAAAACAACCTTTACGATCTCGAGTAACTTCAACGTTCACCTATTTACGATTGCGCACTCTTTGCGCATATGGAAAACCCGAACATGTTTATAAAGTAAACTATGTTAACCGAAAACATATATGGCTCTCTGAAACTGAAATACGAATTATTGAAATGCTTTGTGACAACGCAGTATGCCATATTGCTGCAGTATGCCATTTATATAAGTAGTAAGACGGCTGCAATACTACATATGATTTTTAAGATATCTTAGTGCAGCAGTTCCTTGATACATATCAACGGACTGCTGCAGTATGCCATCGCTCATGTTGATGTACGTCGAAGAAGTGAGGACTACTAGTATATTATATAAGAATCACTTTGTCCGTCGCGTCCCTTCGCGTCGCGTCCCGTTTTATTATTTAACAGATAATAGTTACATGGTTGCATCTTTGCTTTTCATGTTTGGTATGATGTGAAAAACCTATAAGGTTACATTCCAATAATTATATAGACTTCATAAGTAAGGTTACACTCCACTAATTGTTACATCAGATTCCATTAAATGTTTAATGATTTTCCTGTTATTTAACAGATTATGGTTTCATATTTTCTCTTTTTTATGACGTGAAAATACGTAATGAAAACCTCTTAAATTACACGCTACGAATGTTAAGACCACATAAGGTTACACTCCACTAATTTACGTCGTGTCGTGTCCTGTCGTGTCCCGTCGTGTCCCGTTACATTGTTTAACAGATAATGGTTGCATGGTTGCATATTTGCTTTTCCTTTTTGGTATGATGTGAAAATACAGTATGAAAGGTTACATTCCAATAAGTATACAGACTCCAATAGCTTTACGAAAGATTCCACTAAGTTTTTAATTATGTGTCCTGTTATTTAACCGATAATGGTTGCACATTTGAAACTGCATAATATAAAAACCTCATAAAGTTACACACTACAGAGTTTAAGACCTTATTAGGTTACACTGCACTATTTTTTTACATAAAATTCCACATATTTATACCCCTACCAAACAAGAATAGGTGGGCTATATAGAAATCACTTTCAGGTTATTTAGCAGATAAGGGTTACATGGTTGCATATTTGCTTTGGATTTTTGTATGATGTGAAAATACTTAATGAAAACCATATAAGGTTAGACTCCACTAATATGATTAATGAGACCATCCGCTAATTCTTACGTAAGACTTCTCATATTTTAATGTTTTGTCGCGTTACTTAACACATAATCAGATAATCGTTCCATATTTTCTGTTTCTTTTGCTTATTATGTGAACATATCATTAGGTTACACACCAGTAATTTTAAGACCTCATAAGGTTACACTCCACTAATTTTACTTAAGAATTCATATATGTTTTAATTATTTGTAATTGAGACTCGGCTCTGCACAAACTTCAGAGTATTCACACGCATCCATATTAAGGTAGTGATACCTATTCTGACGGAACACCTGCAGGAATATCCATCACCTTCAAATAATTTGCATTATTGTATTTTTGTTTTGTTTTGTTTTGTTAATTTATATGACAATACATGCAGCATCAGTACCGTTTTTTAGACTACAAACATCTTCAAATATGTCACCAAGCGGGGTATTAGTCACCTTCAGTGATAGTTCTAGCTAAGTGAATTAAATCTCAGTATTACGTATACCATGTCCGAGCTTCATCAAACTTTAACAGCACTTTCCTCTCGTGAAGCAACTACTTTCTCCAAAATATACGTTACGTTAACCTTTTTAAATTTGTTATGTTTGTCACTAAATATTAATTTGTTTGTTTACACTTATCATTTATCAGCATTGCCATGTCCAATTATTACAAACTTGGACAGACACTTGCTGACATATACCAAACAATATACACGAAAACCCGGCTTTAACGCCAATAGGCATTACCTTCGATTGTCTCAAAAAAATGTGATTGCGACAATTTCTATATTAGTGGCTGTTAACAGGAACTTGAAGAGTTACTTCCCTTATCGTTAAACGCGCCATTTGTTCATTGTTCATTTGCACGTGACTTTGATTGCGTATACCATATATTGCAACCTTCTTAAATACTTTTCCTCTCAAAATTGTATCCGCTAAATTCAACAATTTCCCAGGCAATAACTGCATGACATTAACCAAACCAGCCCAACATTGTGTTACGCACATCAACTTATGCTTGCATGACATTAACCAAACCAGCCCAACATTGTGTTACGCACATCAACTTATGCTTGCATGACATTAACCAAACCAGCCCAACATTGTGTTACGCACATCAACTTATGCTTGCATGACATTAACCAAACCAGCCCAACATTGTGTTACGCACATCAACTTATGATTACATGACATTAACCAAACCAGCCCAACATTGTGTTACGCACATCAACTTATGCTGGCAATCATGTATACCAAATTTCAAACCAATATTATTAAAACAGTTGAAGTAGTTTGCTCCGCAATATGGCTTAAGCAAAATAAAGTGATTTCATATAAATCCAATAGCAATAACTCTGCTAGACATAAACTGAGCCGCACACCTCCACTTTATGTTGATTGTGTATACCAAGTTTCAAAACAATATCTCAAAAACTGTTGCAGTAGTTCGCTCGACAATATTGCTTATACTAAATACAAGTTTCAAGTCAATATCTTTAGAAATGTAGAATTAGTTCTCTCCACAAAATTGCTGCGACAGATATAAAGACCAAATGACCGACCGCCATGATGACTTAAGTATAAGTCTCTCAAACTTCGTTTGTTGGAGTATAAAAACATGTTTCTGCATTTTGTTCTATGAAAAACAGTTTACCCGAATTTCTAGATTTAAAGTCTTATTTCACTGTAATTTCGAAAGCTCCTTTGAAAGAATCTGATTTCACTACCTAAATTAACTTCATCCCAGTCTTCACCACACTGACCCATTATACGTATATTGAAATAAAAGCCTGTTTTTTTAGCAATTTTGTTCACGTCATATCGATTTGTACTTAAAAGTTTAAATTATTTAAGATATCATATTGTGTAACTGCTAGCACAATAGTAGGTGAACCCGAAAACCTCGTGTAGGTCCGCAGTATGCCATGTGAAAAAAACGCCACATGGCATAGCGCGTATCTAATTAAACAAACAACATTTACGAATACAATAAATTGGATAAATCGAACAAAACAATTAAATTATCAAGAAAATACTTTTTAATCATTCTACTATTGCAAGTTCTGCAATTTAACATAGTTTTGAATACATTTTCAGATTTCCACCTAGAAAAGAAATTTCGCAGAATTTGGCTGTTTTATGTTTTATTACACGAAATAAAGAACCACGTTCATTTATATATATATATTATCAAGTTGTTTTAATTTGATAAACTATTAGTTTTTAATAATTTATTAGTTTTTGTTACCATAATCTCAAAAGTAATAAAGCACTGCTGCACTTTGCCATATGCAAAAGAACACACGTAACGGAAATTATTGACTTGTACATTTTACATTTAAAACAATGGAAGTCTATACTTTCGCCATAAATGTTGGAGTTGAGCAAAATGCCTATGGTGATGTGATTTATAAACTTCGTAAGATCCTAGGTCATGATCACTTTCATACTATCTTTGTTAAACTTGTTAAAAAGTTTATCAAAAGAGGTTATGACCCTATCATTTTGCAACGTACTGCATGATTGGTGGTGGACCCTTTTACGGTTCGCCACTATGCTTTCCTCTCTAATTGTACGATGACCAGACAGGCTGTGGACCCTATGATGACGCCTACCTAAAGCCCATTGGGACGGTGGCGTTTGATGTTTGTCCATGATCTTTCTTGTCGTGCCCTTAATGGTTTATTCTCTTACTGCTCTGGCTTCTGCAAAGTCATTGAGTACCTTCATTGTGGCTTTCTAGGCTATTGTTTTTTTTGTATTATATTTACACGAGCATATTTGTGTTTTACTTATATTGCCTATTGATGCTGCCTTGTTGGTTAGAGATTAGATCATGGCGGGGATTTCTTTATTTACACTGTCCTGTTTTAATGGGATGACAGTAGGGTAAGTGTGAGGTTTGGTGCACCCTAGAACCGGTTTAAACCCCCAGTGGCCTACTTTGCCACTGACCGTTCCAAGGCGGTAGCCCTATTGTCAACCCTTTTTGTGTTTGTGATGTCGTTTGCATTTATTATTGCTTTTGCCTTCTTGTTTGTCTGTTTGCGTGTTTGTTTCTGTGTTTTGTGGTTTACTGTCCTCCTTGAATGCTACTTTCCCTGTCCGATCTTTTCTAGTACGGAAAGACAGTAGTGGATAAAGACTCATGAACGGGACGTTGAATTTGGTATTACATAAGTTGCTATCTCTTGGATGAATACTAATATGTACATATAAAACTGGTGTTAACGCCTACGTCACGTTTACCCCGCATGCGCAGACAATTTTAGAGACATTTTCAGGACGCCATTTTTATTGCAGCACAGTTGAATATCGTCAGCATTTCGATTGAGGATATTAAACGAATTGCATTAGAGCTCGTGAGTAACGGTTGTCCAAAAGTTCGCGACGAAAGGTAGGTACGTGTATATGTTGTGAGTTTTGAGATGATGTATTGGTTAAATGTATTTTTGTCTCAAGCGCTCTCGACTGCCTGTGCCGTGGTCAGTCGCATAGGTCGCGATCGACTGACTCAGTGACTGTCAGTCGTGATAAACTTCAAAATGCAGAATGTGTGTGTACGGTTTTGAAAATCTGGTTATACTTGGCCGGTTAAGGGGAATGTTTAATGTTGTTGGTGTGTGTATGAAGAATTATTTTACAAACTTGAGATCTAGGCCAACTGATGTTGTTGTTTTTTGTGTTAGTACGCATGCGCGTCAGGCGATTTTGTCAGTTAGGAAGCAAAGGTGCCAGGGAGGCTATCAAGAAAAGCTCTGTAAATTAGTTTGACCAAAGACACAAGCTATCCGAAAAACTACTTGAGAAGTTCTGAAAAGCCTCCTCCAAAAAGTCGAAAATTTTGTCAACAAACTATATTCATAACTTTCACATGTCATCATCAAAATAATTTGACCAATCAGTGATCAATAAAATAAAACACCTCCACATTCTGGTAGGGGGTAAACTCGGTGTTTATCCTTGGTGCTCAACTGACTTTAGCCCTTTATAAAACTAGTTTGTAGAGATAAGTATATTAAAAGCTTTGTTTTTTGTGTACATCTATGTATCTTCTTTTGGTGTTGTCTGATTTTAAAACACCAATAAGGATACATTTAATTTAAATGATGGTCTAATATTTTCATTTTTCATATAGAGATTGAGGATAAAGTCCGAGTAAACCCCTTTATTTTCACCTACTGAATATCTTGACCTACCGGAAGTTGACCAGATGTGAAAGTTATGAATTATATATACAAGGTATGACAGCGGCCATTTTAGCCGGGGCGGAATTACGTAATAATCCCATAATTCATAGACTGTTTACCCTCATTCGTAACTGTCATTGCAGGGAATCAGTGGTACCTACACAAATCAGCGTTACGTTGTACAATCGGGTACCAATACATTATTACGCAATTCCGCCCCGGCTAAAATGGCCGCTGTCATACCTTCTGCACTGCAATAGCAGCAATTGGACAGGGAACTAGAATTTTCCTTTATCCACTTATTGTGTGTCGGACTGGAAAAATAACCCAAAGCAGAGAATGTTGGGCTGCTGTTAATTATATCAAATATTCTCTTTTTTCAGCAGAATTCTCGTACTAGTCCTAGCAGTGTTGGTGAAGCCTGTTGATTTTGTTGAAAAAAGCGGTTCCCTCCAGCGAGAACTTGTTGAACTTTACCTGCCACCTGACTTCGGTATGTTGCAAGTGATTCAATTTTGTTGCTTATATATATATATTTTATGTGTTCATGTTGTATTGCCTCTTTGCCAAATTCGCAGTCGGCCGTGGCGAGTAAAAAATGGTCTGGACGGCCAAAATTTGAATTCCATGCGGCCATGTGGCAATCACAAATATTCAATAAAAGAAAATGAAAATGGGTAATCATTGGACACAAGCATTAAATTTCGAGGACTTTGCCTGATAGATTTTGCTTTTGTGCTGTGAACTACATACTTTTGGAAAGAAACCCGGAAACCCTTAACAAAATAACAACGAGGCAAGTGTTTTCTTGTATTTTTCCAATTTCGCTAAATAAACAGAGTTGTGACTATTTACTGCATTTAATCGTTTAATAAACTATGTAAGAACAATTGCCTTTTTGTTCTGTTTCCTAGTAAATCATTTCTCGGACGATTGGTTAATGGAGTTCCCTCGTCTGGATTCCAATTTCTCCCGTCGAAACGAGCGGCAAATCAACAAGCCCGTTGGGCTTGTGTTCTTGGATATTGGGCAAGCCTGGCAGGCATTTTAGCATTGTCGGGATTGTGCTAATTTTGTCGACTGCTTTGCGCTTCGACTGTTAATTTAAACTTAGATATCCATGAGTACAAGTAACATTTGCTGGGTGTTCTTGGATATTGGGCAAGCCTGTCAGGCATTTTACCAGTCTCGGGATTGTGCTAATTTCGACGGCTGCTTTGCGCGTCAAATGTTAATTTAAACTTAGATGTCCATGAGTACAAGTAACATTTGCTGGTATGTAATCAACTTTTCAACAGACAAGGCAGTGTTTATTTTACACATGATCATAAATTTGTGTTATAAATTGAAGGGGATATCATTCGGTTTCACTTCTGGTTCTTTGGTATTCTAAAATGCGGCGCCTTTTGATTGCTAAAATGCGGTGCTTTTAGAAATCATCAATAATAAGGCTGTGAATGATGTTGATAGAAAAGGTGTCATACATTAATTAAAAAAGTGTATGTCAACATGAAATATTTCTTACACAATAAGACATTGATTTACAAATATCTAATATGTTTTACTGCTTTAATACAATAATTTACATACGCAGTTGTGATCATTTATAAAACAAGTCAGTAACACTACTATTTATAAGTAAATACATAACTTGCACTTAGAAGCCTTAATTTTTTGTGTGGCTGTACATGTTACACAAACGGATAATGAGTCAGACTCGTGCAAGTGTAAACAAACTTTGAGTTGTCGAATGCAAGATTTGTTTGTTTGATTTTGTCTTTGTTTTAAAATAAACACTTCCATACATTAAAAATACCTCATCAGCTCTAAAGGTTTTACAGAGTTTTCTTTCACACACTGGTAACATTTAGTTAGTATACGTACAGTTGCTGCCACGCGGATTACGACTAATCCCACTCATCGCGGCGTTTTTATCTCACCACGGACACACTGATTTTGTCCCCGCGATCCGCGGACAGCCCGCTCATCGCGGGGATAATACATTTTTTCCACCGCGACACAATCACCGCGATTCGCCGTGATCTGTTTTAATTTGCACACCGCTTTACCCGGTGTGAAATCGTAGGCCATCGCAGCGATTTATCTTCAGTATCAATGTACAATTGTGCAGTCAATTTAATGCATTGTTATTCAATAACTATTAAAAACCCGAAGCAGAAGACAATTTTATTTTTGTTTTCGGAAAATTCAAATGCCCGGATAATGTATACTGGGTCACGATAGTTATATGGCGGTTCCTATTACTGACTCTGCGGTGATTAAACATAAAATTGAAATAGTAATTCTTATACTGGAAATTAGAATTATATTTTTAATTAATCGTTATTTTAACATATTTTACTATTCTGCTGTTGGTTATTAATACATCGATGGGTTCTTTAGTCAGAAATAATCCGAAAAATTGTAAAGAATTCTGGGTCATAAACCCGTTATTAGTGCCGCCTTGTTAATAGGTACACACATCGCAAAGGATTGTGGGTAGCCAATTTATGTCCGGTGAAGAGAAATGTGACCTTTGGACAACAAAAACAAAAAACACACGTTATTAAATGCATTAAAAGTTTGAAATACGTATTGTTTCCAAAATTGTTCATTGTATTTATCATTTTTATTACATTTTTCATTGATCCGTGCTCTAATTTCCCCCGTGTTCCCCCGCGTATCTATCACGGAGAATCACGGTGATTTCTTTCTTTCGAGACTGGATTTTGCAATAGCGGCGATTTTTACAGTCGCAGGGAATCCCCGCGATATTTCGGGTGACAATCCGCGGTACAATCGCGCGGATTTGTGACTTCGATTGAAGAACTGCCGCGGGGATGCTGCGAAAAAGTCGTAATCCGCGTGGCAGCAACTGCATATGTAAATATGCTTTACGGTAACCCTCTGAATCAAGTGCCACACGCTTGCTGTTTCTATGGTAGCTAACTCAACATGCAGAAAGGAATGCATTATGTAATAACATTTCTGACAGTAGTCAGTGCAGTCAATTTTGAAAAGTGTGGGATATGCAGGTGTCAATGTCATGGAATAGATAGTTGGTGTCATACGTGTACACATGCATTGTTTTGGCTTGCGCAAGCCTGAGGTATTTTAGGGAAGTTTGCATACTGCGTCTTCAACTGCAGGAGTAGCATGTATTTCGCGAATAATCGGGAGGCTTTTCATTGAAAGTAATGTGTTACTGGAACAGCCTGACGTCATAGCAAATCCATTTCCGTTTTGATTCGGCCATTCCTCCATTTTGTTTTCTTCTGTGCAGCAAGAGCGCTCCAGTGAGAGCGGAACAATTTATCGTAAGTAGAATATGTGCAAGTTTAAACTCTCCACTGTCATACGTGTCAATAAAGTTAGCACACATTTTTAGTTTATGAATGTTTTGTGTTGTCACGGATTGATCTACATGAAATTAGTCTTGATCATGTTCGACGCCTGATAATTTTGTAAACAAGCAAGCGTCGCAGATGATCTAGACTACGTATTTGTTATTCATTCTGCGTGTTTAAAAATTCGAGTGAACAATTGGAAGGTTGTGTGTGCATAAACATTCCCTGACGTTTCTAGTCGTAGTTGCATATTTGGTAATTTGTAGTATCTAAACTAAAAGAAGAACAAAATACCTAGATGGAGACGTGAGAATCATGGCTGTTGTGGTAGTCCGTGTCATTCAGACCCTGTGTATACCGAATGTGTCTAGGATATTTGTGTATGACTCATGTTTCAGGAGACCTCCAGACATATTTTCTTGAATGTTTATCTTTCGAAACATCTTGTGCTCTTTTGTTTCCATATACTTTTGGAAACTTAACCCTGCGGTCGCCAAGTGTTAAGCATACTTGACTCGAGTCCCAGAAATCACGTGTATGATTTCCAGTGGGGTCACATCCCGGATTTTTCAAACAAACTCCCGCAGTATCTTACTTGGGCATGGTACTGTGAATATAGGTCATCCTTCGGAGGGATGTAAAGTAGTCTTTCCAGTGTACAGGGAGAACTATACCCTGTGCAATATCTCTCTGAACTTCTATGTTAAGCAGTGATACAAAACCAGGGCCCTATATGAATTATATAGAGATTATTTAACTGCTGGGATCGATTATAGGGAAATCTTTCACAAGAGGTCGGCGTGTAGTTTTTTTCATGAACGGGCGCATGCGTGTGAGTAAAAAAAACAAAGCACGTCTACCATGAAGTAAAGGATTACCCATAGTCGATCCCAGCAGTTAAATAATCTATTTATTACATTTTAAATTACGTTTTTGCAAACAAATATTCGCTTTATTGAACGTTATTGGCGGATGATGTTGACGTCGGCAACACTTTATTGACGTCACGACTCAACGTCGCAACGTTAATTATTATTGTCTTCTGAGTTAGTTATTAATATTTAGCGATAATGAATATTCTTGCACTGAGTTCAAACACCTGGGCCTCTTTTAGCCATGTTGACATACAGAGAAAGTTGAGTGCTTCGGTGATGCCGAATAATTAAAAATAGACTAGACTGTCACTGAATACAACAATTTCGTTCCTGAAGGATTTACTTTCGAATGAACAAAAATAAACTTGATAACCAGTCACATTTAGCCAATCTCAGCGGCTCGCTTATTTCAGAATTGACTGGAAACGGCGATGCATTCCATTTGATATTGGCCGTCTTCACGGTAATGGATAAAATATGATATGCTGACAAAAACGGTTATTTTGTGTAATTAATTTGTTGAAAATAATTGGTACGCACCGATAAAGTAATTTAATTGTGTATTTAGCCTACCGGTAATTTAGGGAGTTTTAACTGGGAATTTACGCAAATACGTTGCTTATCTGTAGCTGTTCTGTGACGTGTTATGTCATAGAACCATACCAAGCCTAGTTGCATTGCCATTGTTGTGTACTGGTTAATGAGTTCTTTAAAGTTTTAATACACAAACTTTGTCACATTTCTGTTCTTGATACAATGGCAGGGATGATTAGTGCCATGTGTAGTTGTGCATGTGATTGTTGTGTTCCAGTTGAATGACTTTTGGCGGTGTTATGCCCCATTAAAGGACACAATATCATGCTTCCCATACCGGGAAAACTTTGTAAAAACTGTATTTAATTTAATGTAATTTTAATTCTTAAAAATTGTAAAGACTGATATTTAAACAAGGACAGAATGAATGCATGCATATATAATGAGAAAATACAAAAATGCAGACTCTTTTCACCATTTACTATTTTCATTAAATGCATTTCAATATGCTAACATGCAGAGAAATAAAATAAATAGCAATATATTTAGAAAATGTAAGGCTAAACTGAGGCATATACAAGTTCAACTAACACGAGTTCCAAAGAATCTAGAAAGACCGTGCTGCAAATTCAGAAATAATACATACACCATTATTTTGAGTAATCGCACCTTTTGTATTGTTTCATGTTGATTGAACAATCAACCATAAAATGAACCCAATTCAGAAACAGCCGATTAAACACCGGTTCACACTTTCCATTGTTCCAGTTTACGCTACCATGTGTACAACTAATTAGTAGGCACTTAAAGGTCCACATGGCAATCTTGCAGTAATTGAAATGGGTGTCACAATTTATATATCCAGTATCATTTTTACTTTTACCCTGGTTACATTTAAATAAATCAAATTTTAAGTATTCACTATTTCGTCTTAATATACTATAAGTTTTTTAATATAATACTGGTGCAATAAGATATAAAATAATAATATGCAAAAACAAATGGCTTAATACAATTCTTATAATTAACATTAATGATAAAAACTAACGAGGCGCTGCTAGTTTTTGAAAACTCAAGATTGCCATGTGCTCCTTTAACACTTATCAGTGATTGCAAAGTTCAAAAACACAGACGGGCTGAGTATCTCTTGCTAATTCGTAAGCAAACATTTTCAAATTTTCTGTTTTGATCAGCCATTTTGGCCGCTAGAGGGCGTCACATTATTTTATGTTTTACCCGGCTCGATCACGCAGTTAAAATCTGTGAATAATGTCACAACTTTATATGACAGATAATGTTGAGCGCGGGGACACAAACCAGTTGATTGACAGCAAGAGGCGTAACAGTGGGCGGAGTCTTATCGCACCGACAATTTGGTTTTCAATAAACGCTGGTTTTCACTAAATGCTGACATAATTAGTTTATCGATCTAAATTGATTGTCACTAATTAGCTAAAACACTCAGCTATAGTGGCTTATAAACAGTGAAAGACTTTGTGAATTAGAATTCAGGATTTTCCGAGATCTTTTAGACAAAATCAGTCGGAAATTTGGATTCGCCAGACCGCCGATGTCTGGAGAATTTGGTGTGTATTTCTTACGGTTTTCATTCGCCAGTTCAGGTTACTTTACGCCTATGGCGATTTGGGGAATGACCTAGTAAGCCCATTTAAAATAACCATTGGTATTCGTGAACAGTCGTAAAGATGTGTTAATGTTCTGATCAATGAAATATGAACCCCAAATTGTACTTTTGTTTTCGATCGCTGTCGTACAAATTCGTTACCTCACCGGTTGACTCATAAAATATGTTGGCGATTTTAGCCGAGTATTTTCAAATAAAACTCGCAATGTTCCGTCGTATATGCAAGCGTCTAATCATTTGAATCGATAAAGCATGTCGTCTGAGAACAAGTTAAATGTCAACACTAAATTTCCTTCATAGGAGGGAGAACAGCCTAAAAAACAGCGGGTTAAAGTCAATACTTGTCAAAAACAATAAACTAACATCTTGTGTGGTGTCACATATTAGTACTGCGAACAATTTAACGTTTTTGCAACAACGGTGTCGGACAAACACTGGTATTTATAAATTGTCCTTGAAAACAGTGGAAAAACCTGGAAAAGACCTTGAATTTTGTTCTCAAAAAACTGTGGGAACCCTGTAATACACTTACTTTGTACAGACTAGTTCTCCTGCTACCCTGGCTGGCATTCAACAACTAGTGACCTATATCATTGCCATGTGCCGGTTGAATGAATGTTGAAAATGTGTTACGGTCCCTGCACATTTAGCCAGTAGAACATCCACAGACACTTTCACCTCTTGTCTGCACCGTATTTTCAATACTATAACACTTAGAGATACCAGACTTGGTATGTGGATACATCTTGGGATAGCTGTGTGTCGCATACCAAAATAAGGCCACTGTGACCTTGACCTGTGACCTCTGTCATAGAAAATGCTTGTCCAGACCGTATTTTTAATACTATAACACTAAGTCTTAGAGATAGCAAACTTGGTATTTAGATACATCTTGGGATGGTGATGTGTCGCGTACCAGAATAAGGTAATTGTGACCTTGACCTGTGACCTCTGTCATAGAAAATGCTTGTCCGGACCATATTTTCAATACAATAACACTTAGAAATACCAAACTTGGTATGTTGATACATCTTGGGATAGCGGTAGGTCGCATACCAAAATAAGGTCACTATGACCTCTGTCATACCCCAAACATTGTGAGAAGCATCAGTATGAAGTGGAACTGCGCATATACATGAAGTCATGGGTTATGCGTTTGCAAGGGTATTAATAACTCTGTGATAGTTAAGGCTCCCCCACACAAAGTGTGGAGGGGAGCCATATTGATTTTGTGCTGTCTGTCTGTGTCACAAACGATGTCCGATCAATAACTAGAGAATGGTTGGACCTATGGTCCTCAAATTTAGAAGGATGGTTGATCATGACTATTAGATGACCCCTATTGATTTGGGGTCACTAGGTCAAAGGTCAAGGTCGCGGTGACATTGACTATCAAAAAGATTCCGATCAATAACTAGAGAATGGTTTGACCTAGGGTCTTCAGACTTGAAAGAATGGTTGGTCATGACCAGTACATGACCCCTATTGATTTTGGGGTCACTTAGTCAAAGGTCAAGGTCGCGGTGACATTGACTCAAAACTATATCCGATCAATAACTACACAATGGTTGGACCTAGGGTCCTCAAACTTGAAAGGATGGTTGGTCATGACCAGTAGATGACCCCTATTGATTTTGGGGTCACTAGGTTTAAGGTCAAGGTCGCAGTGACATTGACTATCAAAACGATATCCGATCAATAACTACACAATGGTTAGACCTAGGGTCCTCAAACTTGGAAGGATGGTTGGTCATGACCAGTAGATGACCCCTATTGATTTTGAATTCGCTAGGTAAAGGTCAACATCGTGTGACATTGACTATCAAATCGATGTTCACTAGGTCAAAGGTCAAGATCGCGGTGACATTGACTATCAAACGATGTCTGATCAATAACTAGAGAATGGTTAGACCTAGGGTTCTCAAACTTGTAAGGATGGTTGGTCATGACCAGCAGATGACCCCTTTTGATTTTGGGGTCACTAGGTCAAAGGTCAAGCTAGCGACGACATTGACTATCAAAGCGATGTCCGATCAATAACTAGAGAATGGTTGGACCTAGGGTCCTCAAACTTGCAAGGATGGTTGGTCATGACCAGAACATGACCCCTATTGATATCAAAACGATCCCCAATCAATAACAAAACAATGTCCAATCAATAACTAGAGAATGGTTGGACCTAGGGTCCTCAAACTTGGAAGGATGGTTGACCAATAAATATTACTGATACAGGTTGTAGATACAGTCACAGGGATATTGAATATCAAAACGATCTCAGATCAATGAGAACGATTGGACCTAGAGTCGTCAATTATGTCTGTTCGGGCGAGTGGGGAGCCATACGTTTTTGTCCAATAACAATTTCTAGTTTTAGTTTGACATTCTTTTGATCTACATCTTTATTAATTTCACTTAGTTTTGTACACTCTTTTTGTGATGTCTGGGCGATCTCTGTAGTGTAAGGAAACACACTTTTCTTTCGAGAAAAGAGATTCAAGTTCAAGTCTTGGCAGGGACCTGACACACTGAGTTGTACATACAATTGTTTTTTTCCACATCAGTAATGTTGTTTTTGTATATTAAACATATTTTTCAACAAAAAACCTATTCTCATTTGTCCCTTTCCGCCAAATCTACAACATCTCATGCACCCCACTTAAAGGGATGCACAGCAATCTTCATTTCAGATTTTGTAGTGTCCCTTCACTTCTTCAGTTCCCTACCAATTATTCAATCATGACCGTTATTAGCTCTACTGATCAGAGATCAGCAGAGCTTATGCCGTGGTGCGGCGTCCGTCGTCCGTCCGTCTGTCTGTCCGTCTGTCCGTAAACTTTTTTTGTAGCGACAACTCCTCTGAAACTACTGAATGGATTTTCATGAAACTTTACAGAAATGTTGCCCATGAAGTCTAGTTGATCCTAGCAAAAATTCATGTTGATGTGAAATCCAAGATGGCCGCCAAATCTAAAAATAGGTTTTTAAAAAACAAGTTTGTAGCGACTACTCCTTGAAAACTATAAGTGATATTGATATGGGACTTTTTCTAAAATGATCAGCATGCCATGATGTTGGTCCTTGTCAAAAATCGTTTTGATTCAACGTTAAACATGGCTGCCAGTGGCCATCTTTGTTTACATAGAATTATATAATGAAAACTTGTAGCGACTACTCCTCTGAAACTACTTGACGGATTTTCATGAAACTTCACAGGAATGTTGCTTTTGATGTCTAATTGATCCTAGCAAAATTTTAGGTCGCCGGAAATTCAAGATGGCCGCCACGACTAAAAATAATTTTTCAAAAAACAAGTTTGTAGCGACTTCTTCTTGAAAACTATAAGTGATATTGATATGGGACTTTTTCTAAAATGATCAGCATGACATGATGTTGGTCCTTGTCAAAAATTGATTTGATTCAACGTTAAACATTGCTGCCAGCGGCCATCTTTGTTTACATAGAGTTATATAGTAAAAACTTGTAGCGACTACTTCTTTGAAACTACTTGACGGATTTTCATGACACTTTACAGGAATGTTGCTCTTAATGTCTAATTGATCCTAGCAAAATTTCAGATCGGCCAGAAATTCAAGATGGCCGCCACGCTAAAAATAGATTTTTAAAAAAGAAGTTTGTAGCGACTACATCTTGAAAACTATAAGTGATATTGATATGGGACTTTTTGTAAAATGATCAGCATGACATGATGGTTATCAGAGTCAAACATTATTTTGATTCGACGTTAAACATGGCTGCCAGTGGCCATCTTTGTTTACATAGAGTTATATAATGAAAACTTGTAGCGACTACTCCTCTGAAACTACTTGACGGATTTTCATGAAACTTCACAGGAATGTTGCCCTTGATGTCTTATTGATCCTAGCAAAATTTCAGGTCGGCCGGAAATTCAAGATGGCCACCATGGCTAAAAATAATTTTTCAAAAAACAAGTCTGTAGCGACTACTTCCTGAAATCAAAATCAATCAGTAGAGCTTCAAGGTCATTGACCTCTTGTATTTTGGTAGTTACTAGTAATACTCATCCTTACAGCAGGTTGTCACACGGTTATTCTTCCGTAAATCACCCCAGCAACGACTAAGCCAGTGCCCTTCAATTAATAGATTATTGCTCCCCACAACAAAGTGTGGTCGGAGCGCCATGTTCATTTTGACCCCTATTGATTTTGGTGTCACCAGATCAAAGGTTACATCCGGGCTAACATTGACTATCCAAACGGTGTCCGATCAATAACTACAGGGCCTAAATTAAAATATTGTTTGTTTGCAGTTTGCGACCGACCCACGGCAAATCCGCCGACCCAAACAAATTTTTTTAATATTTTTTTTTTTTTTTTTTTTTTTTTTTTTTTTAATTTTTTTTTTTTTAAATTTTTCTTGCATGTTCTGTTAATATTTAACTAAACCCTTTTTAAAAAAACAACTCTATGGATAATACTAGTGAAGCACACGATATTTGCATCCCGTCGATGGGCATGCGTTAATAATAAAAATGTTTTAAAAAAAATATATATATCCCTACCTACCGACCCACCCCTAAAAGCCATGGGTCAAAAACTGCAAACAAACAATTTTTTAATGGTGGCCCAGAATGGTTGGCAGAAGGGTACCCAAACTTAGAGGGATGGTTGCTCATGACCAGTCGATGGCCCTTATTGATTTTGGGGTCACTAGGTCAAAGGTCAAGGTCGTGTTGACATTAACTATCGAAACGATGTCCGATCAATAACTACAGAATGGTTGGACCTAGGGCCCCCAAACTCGGAAGAACGCTTTACCATTACAACTAGATGACACCTATTCATTTTGGGGTCACTACATCAAAGTTCAAGGTCGCGGTCACATTCGCTATCTAAAGATGTCCGATCAATAACTACACAACGGTTGGTCCTACGGTCCTCAACCTTGAAAGGATGGTTGGTCATGACCAGTAGATAACCTGTTCTTAGCTCCACTGATCAGAGATTTTCATGAAACTTCACACGAATGTTGCTCTTCATGTCTTAATTGATTCTAGCAAAATTTCAGGTCGGCCGGAAATACAAGATGGCCGCCATGGCTAAAAAAAGATTTTCAAAATACAAGTTTGTAGCGACTACTTCTTGAAAACTATAAGTGATATTCATATGGGACTTTTCCTAAAAATGATACAGCATGACATGATGTTGGT
The DNA here is from genome assembly GCA_037043455.1 of Cyrtodaria siliqua. Lineage (NCBI taxonomy): Eukaryota > Metazoa > Mollusca > Bivalvia > Adapedonta > Hiatellidae > Cyrtodaria > Cyrtodaria siliqua. The sequence continues at coordinate 30,541 of JAWPHD010007885.1, read as the reverse complement.
CCTTGTCAAAAATCGTTCTAATTCGATGTTAAACATAGCTGTCAGTAGCCATCTTTGTTTACATAGAGTTTTATAATGAAAACTTGTAGCCACTACTCCTCTGAAACTACTAACGGATTTCCATGAAACTTCACAGGAATGTTGCTCTTCATGTCTAATTGATCCTAGCAAAATTTCAGATCGGCCAGATATTCAAGATGGCCGCCACAGTCAAAAATAGATTTAAAAAACATAAGTTTGTAGCGACTACTTCTTGAAAACTATAAGTGATATTGATATGTGACTTTTTCTAAAATGATCAGCATGACATGATGGTTATTCGAGTCGAACATTATTTTGATTCGACGTTAAACATGGCTGCCAGTGGCCATCTTTATTTACATAGAGTTATATCATGAAAACTTGTAGCGACTACTTCTCTGAAACTACTTGATGGATTTTCATGAAACTTCACATGAATGTTGCTCTTCATGTCTAAATGATCTTAGCAAAATTTCAGGTCGGCCAGAAATTCAAGTTGGCCGCCATGGCTAAAAATAGATTGTTAAAAAATAAGTTTGTAGCGACTACTTCTTGAAAACTATAAAAGATACTGATATGGGACTTTTTCTAAAATGATCAGCATGGCATGATGGTTATAGGAGTCGAACATCATTTTGATTCAATGTTAAACATGGCTGTCAGCGGCCATCTTTGTTTACATAGAATTATATAATGAAAACTTGTAGCGACTACTCCTCTGAAACTACTTGACGGATTTCCATGAGACTTCACAGGAAAGCTGCTCTTGATGTCTAATTGATCCAAGCAAAATTTCAAGATGGCCGCTACGGCTAAAAATAGATTTTCAAAAAGCAATTTTGTATCGACTACTTCCTGAAATCAAAATCAATTAGTAGAGTTTCAAGGTCATTGACCTCTTGTTATTTTCCGGTACAAACTTGATGGATCTAGGTCCTCCAACTTGAAAGGATGAATGGTTTCTCATGACCAGTACATGACCCTTATCCTTATTCATTTAAAGGTCAAGGTGCCGGTGACCTTCACTATCAAAACGATCCCGGATCCAGAACATCTACATGCAGTCCGTACTTCCCATGGTATAATATATGTGTTATACCTTTTCTTGTTATATTTGTTTTACGCTGAAACACCGTCAAAGTCCCGAAACTTCGCCAAAAATCGTTTAATCGAAACACCATGACAGTATGCTTTACTAGATGCTAATCCTTCCTACCAAGTGGTATGAATATCGAACGATATAGAGGTAAGTATTTACACATTGTTCAAAGCCAATTGCCGACCAATTGTTGTTTTTTACGGATTAACTTTTAATAATAGACGTAGAATATATTCGTAAAATGTGTTCTTAATTGCAAGAGCAAACTGCAATTTAGAATTACTGGAACAACTATAATGTTAAAGTTGCATTGTTTGGCAGTTTATTGCATTTAATGCAACTTGACCAACCTCACACTAGAAATGGCTGAAAGGATATTTGACTGTTAGTTTTGAATAGTAATAAATGGACAAAATACTCCAACATCTATGGGGAAACAAAATTGATATAATAAAATACATGACCGTTCAAACGTTACGAATGTTAATATTCATATTTATTAAACTGTTGACAAATCATCTAGGAATATAGAAGGGAACGATTTAATCTAATGTTGGTAGAACTTGTTACCCAACCCATTTGTCATTATACTATGTCTATCGTATATATGTTTATATTTGCTCTGTATGTAAAACATTGGCAATAAAATATGTTTAAATCAAATTCAGGAATACAGAAACACACCCGAAAACGTACTTGACCGTGGAATTGAACTGCCGTAAACGGAATCTCCCGACTCACGCGAATCTATTGCGACCCACACACTTTGCCCTGTTGATACTCGAAGGATGGCGACGTTGTTGGCATGATTATAGTAGTTACTTTGATATGGGTGCATGACTGCACTTGATTTTTCACTTCCATTCACGACCAATTTAACCCACAAACGATGATTATGATAGTCAGCAATGGAATACGCAAATAAGTACACACCGCTTTTTGGAGCTGTAAATATGCCGGTATATTGATTATATGCATTTCCTTCATTCAACAGAACGCCGATGTACTTTATTATTTGATTCGGACCCAGGTTGACGAGGTTTGAGTATAGGTACGCGTCGAAGGCGACATTTACTGGCACTTGACGTCCTGAAAAAAGACACACGGAAAATAGTATAACACATGTACAAGTTAACTAAACGCCTTTTAACTAATGGTATAGCAAAGAGACCAACTCTAGAAACAGATTCAAAGGAACTTTGTGTTTGGAGATAAACAGTCGTAGATTATAATGCATATACGAAATGCATTGTGGATATTACAAAGGCATAAGTGATCATAGAAAATGGTGTTTGTTTCAGATCAAAGACGATACAAGTTAAAACTACATGTTTTAAAAACATTATTTTGAGGAAAGTATTTTGTTTATTTGATCCAACATCTATCAACTCCACCAGTGACCTATTCTGATGAGAATCACCGTCGTTATTTAGACGACCGGCTTGCAATGCAGCTTCTTTCAAAATATGCGGCAGTACTAATTTAACATACCGTGTCTGGCCCGTTTGGACTCTGGTAGATATTGATGGGTGTCCGTTATATCATTTTCCCCATGTTGGTCTTTCATGTCATCCGTGATTTTATTTTCATGCTGATCAGTTCTGAATGGTTCAAGAATTGTGTCTGTTCTCTGTTTTGGACACTCGCAAGACGTCAACGTTTCGTTCTGGATTATCATTGACTCTATTCTGGTAATTTTCTCCTCGTGCTTCCGTTGCAGCTTTAGTATGTTTTTAATTAGCATTTTCTGTGCCTTTGATTTTCGCGATGATCCACTCCTTGTGCTACTTTGAAATTCCGACAACCACATTATTTCGTTCATTATGCTTTTCTGCGCATTAATTTCTTTCTTCTGATCGTTGATAATGTCCGATTGAGCATCTACTTGATGTTGTAGTTGTTCCACTTTCACTTCCAAAATTCCCATTTTCATTTCCATGGCTTTCATTGATCCTAAAATAATTTGCATGTCCACATCATCGCTGGTTTCATCCTTTATTATAACGGATATCGCGCCATTGATGATGATGTTGACAAGAAGCAATCCCTTTATTATACACCACATAGCTGCCATACACATCTGCACGACTTCACTTGGGTATGGCCTGCTAGATATGAGTTCTTGATAAGAGATGAACAGGTTGAGAGCGTAACAGTTGTTATATACACGTTATCTCAACGTATTTGCAATGGACAATGTCTTAGGCCAAGAAAAAATATAGTCGTGTTTCAGGTTCCCGACCGACCCAATATTTCGTCCCGACTCTAACTTTTTTTTCCCTGTTTCAAAAAAAAAAGTAAGTAAAAAAATAAAAACTTGTGCCGCGATGATGACGATATTGTTTTCGTTCTGTATTCGTCAATGATTTAGTCCGACGGAAATACTGCGATTGGTGTATCTGGGATGTTTACGCCTGTTTTGACCTAGTCTCGGTCAGCTAGACCGTATCATGCATGTCTTACTTGCAGATATCGGTCTGGGCAGATTAGGCCAATTAAAGCGCCCACCAGCGATTAGCACAATTTATTTTCGCGTGTTTTTCACGCGCATAAAGTTGACGTTTGCGTGACGTCATGTTGTAAATGAACGTACAACGTCAATTGTTGATGCATCAGTTAAACTTTTTAACGTCACTTGCTGCTTCTCATAAGTTATAAATATGAAATTATTATTAAATTAACTTAAAAATATGCTTTTTGAAAGTCTCGTTGAACCTCTCAAAATCTCGCCTTGGGCGATTTCAAACGTTATAATTTCCCCAGGTCCTGGTTCTGGATTCTTGTAGCATAGCGTAACGAAGAAATCAGAAGCGGGCCGGGTGACCGAGGCTAGTTTATACCCGGCAATGGCTGCCGCAGCAAGGCTTATGGCCTTCAAGGTTGCTAAATGCGACCACCAAGAGACCAGGAGTTATATTAGCTGTATTTCTACCGACAAATTGGTGGCCGATACTATCGGAGAGGTTCATCCTTCGTAATATGAATAAGGCACTGCCTCATGGCGAGCGTCGGTTTAAATAAATAAAATGGTTGCATTGTGTAATATTACTCATACTGTAATACCTTATAACATAGGGATTTTCTAAACCCAACTCAGATGCCCCGTTCTAAGGGACACTCAAAAAACGCAAGCCACTACTATTCACATACAAACTTTGCGATCATCACATAACAAAATCTAATTCAACAAATTATTTAAGCATAACTATTCGAAATCGAAATGGGGATATAAACATTATACTCTATTACTTCCAAATCAAACCGTGGAGCGCTGTGGTCTAGTGGTAGAGCGTTGGACCCATGACCAAAAGTCGTGAGTTCGATTCCCGCCATTGCCATATGCGTTGTGTCCCTGAGCAAGACACTTTATCTGCATAGCTTAGTACTGGTTCTACCCAGGAAGACATCGAGAGTGATTCAAATAAGTTCATAGAGCTTTCGTTACAATCTATGTAAAATAAATAAGTTTAAACTAAATCAAACCAAGCACTGCAGTGTGATTTCCATTGTAATGTTGGCAGGGCTTTTACCCCCTAACAATTGTGAAGACTCCCGACCCTAGCCTGGTCATTTTAGTGGAGAAAATAAAGCGCGAAAACTGCCTAATTTGTGAAAAAAGTATTGAATACATCCATTGTTTTTGTGGGAGCAGGATAATATGAAACATTTTAGATAAACTTTCTTCTATGAACATATCCAGAACAAAACAATATTGAACAAGTTAAGTGGTGGAAATGTTTTCCAAAATAAAAAATAAAAAAATAATAATAAATAAAAGAAAGAAATTAATAATCATAATTGTGAAGCAAATCGGCCACGTTTGTGAAAAAAAAAGTGACTTGAATTGTGAGTAAGTGTCAGGTGAACTTGAATAAGCATGATCAGTATAATTATGTATGCATACTTTTTTTTTATGAGACTTCTCAGGATGATCCAATCTATTCCTATTTCCTAAATGTAAATGCCTTCAGTTAGCAGCAATGATAAGGTAGGAAGGAATAGGAATGAATTGTTTCATGTGATACTGAACGTTGAGTTGTAAACCTTCTCGCCTCTCACCGCTGCAGGTTCGAATCCCACTGGGAGCTCGACTTGTGAGGATGTGTCGATCCTTACGGATGGCGGGAGGTGTATAGTACTGGTTCTACAGTACTGGTTCTACCCAGGACAAGTGGGTGGTCTGCCTCCACCACCCAAAAATCCCTGGTCATATATAATCTAACATGTGTTGAAAATGACGTAAAACACAATACAAACAAACAAACAAATCATTGCTGATGTGTCATTTGAAATAATCAGTTCGTTTAATACCTTGTTCCCAAGTCACCACTCTCTACAATCCCTCTTGAAATTAAAATTGCGTCGAACGTCACTGACTTACGTAATCAGCATTGAAAATTGTCATAATGGTGACGTACTAGTACGTCTACAGTACAGTACGTGCTTGACTTTGTCTACAAAGAACAAAATGGTTTACGTTTGTGCTTTAAACAAAAGAAAGGATATCACTTACCGCCTTTGGTTTCGCAAAAACAATTTAAAGATAAAAAGGAAGGCGAATAATTATTATTTCATATAACTATTGTTTCAGGTGAATTTTATTATTAATAAGTGTAATTGAGACTTAAATGGCGCAGTAGGTTGTTAAATACAATTTGAACAAAAAGCAGTGACACAGTTCAGACATTTATTACTATTATGTATGATGGTCAGCTCTTAGCCAGCTTTCTTAGTCCTTTTGTCATATTGTATTTTCAATGAAACTGGACTGCTTTCAAGTGAAAATCACCGCATGTAGATCTAATATAAAAAATAGATCTAATAAAACTAACTTACTTATTGACGCAGTCACTTTTATTTAAACATAATCAAGCATTAAATCGTTGATTTTGTTGTTGCTGAACAGTGGCAAGCGTCGTATTAAGTTAATAGACTAGAGCGATTAAATAATGTGTGCAATACTCATACTGTTATGCCTTACAGTGTACACCAGTAGAGTTTTCTAAACTCAATGCAAAATCAAAACATCTGCTCGAGTGCTTCTACATCAAATTTGATTCATATTTTGGATTTTTTTTTACATTTGTTGGTGTTTCTAAATGAATCATTTTAACTTATACTTTTACTGCAATCAAAGACTGGTTATAGTTTTGCCCTTCACAAAGGTAGTACCTAGTACTGTGAGTGTAATGCCAGTGATGGCCCTTGATTGGAAATAAAAGTTATTATATTCTATTCTATTTTAAGCCAGAGAACCAGGCTATTATATTCTATCTTTATTTTTTTAAATAATAAATATTGACGCATTCACTTTTATTTAAACGTAATCAAGCATTAAATCGTGGATTTTGTTTTTTTTGAACAAATTAGATTGTAAAAAATAAATAAAATAAATATGTTGAATTGAATGGACTGAGCCTGCGAAAACACTGAATAGAATAGAAGAGAAGAGAATCTTAATTTACATGTTTGTTATATTCAATGCACAAGACCTCGCTTCGCTCGGTGAAATTAGCTGTATAACGTCGCTTCGCTCGATGTAATCTCGGTGTAATTAGCTTTATTTTCCTTCGAATAACACCTCGCTCCGCTCGGCGTTCATGTGAGGTTATAACGACGTGCTAGAAATACGATTCACCTGCACGGTGAATCGTATTTCTAGCACAATGCAACTTTACGGGCAGGTAACTCTAGCTGGTTGACGAAGATTTTTATTGCCTTAGTATGGCAATTTCAGAAAATCAACAACGCGTTAACCGTAAGGCGAGCTTACGCTCGCGATAAAGGCTACAATATTTCTGTCACCGGTTCTGTATGTACTTTTCCTAGCAACACAATAAAAAAAAAGTCAAATGTATTCTTGGTCTCACACGACGAATGTTTATAAAATTTAAATATTAAAAGTGAAAAAGCAAGTAACTTTTTTTCATTGTATGTTTTACAATGTTGATGATTTTCTGCTTACTTGTCTCGTACGTTCCACTATTATCTAGCACATCATATAAGCCGCTTAAATTGTAAGTGCACATTTTCTCTTTATATTCCGATTTTCTATATGTTCCTTCTACTAATAGGCTGACGGTCAGCTTGTTTTAACAGTTTTAGCGATTTGAAAGATATATTATGCAAAGGCTGAACCCCAACACTGCCTGCCTTTAGTATGATATTTTAAAAGTTCGTCCCAATTATTGTTGTACAAACAGCACTTTAAAGTTTTAAGCACCAAATTCCCCCTCAAGATTCGAAAAGTGGTGGGAGCAAGTTATTAAACTAATTATCATGACTGAGTTGCAGATTTTTTTGATTCCTCGCCCCCTCCCACACTCCTCCCAAGCCATGCAAATTGTAAGCGATGTTGTGCATGCACAATGCAGGGAAACCCATTTATTCAAACGGAAAATGTGGACGTTTTTTTAATTTATTGATCCAGTGTTCTGTTTTAAAAGGTAAATAGTGAATTTTCTAGATTTATTTATCCAGAAGAATCTATTCAAAGGTAAACGGTGGACGTCACTTGATTTCTATTCATCGAAAGAAATTTATGCAAAGTAAAGGTGCATGTTCCTAGATTATTATTTATCAAGATGAATATATTTAAAAGGTAAAGCATACCCCAACCCAATATAATTAATATCGATGCGATTTAAGCAATAAAGTACAAGTATTACTTAACCAAAGACAAGAATGGCTTATGTTATCAAATGTGTAAACGGTTCCAGATTTCTTACCCAAATTTAAATTATAGTTTGTTTTCATTAGATTTAGGTTTCACTACAAAGTTAGTTCCCTTGAAACTTCCTTGAAACTCATGGTAGGATCATTAATTCTTGCGCCATAAAAGGTAACAGTGTGTTCTACGGTTTTAAATATTTTTAACAATTGCTGACATATAGTCCTTACTTTTCTGTTATGGTTAATACTATCTGTCTTAAAGAACGTCAACTCAACAAATCTAACATTTCTGATACTGGCGCTTCTTTCTATTAAAATGGCTGAATAATTAGTAAAATCTATGACAAGAGAGATAATTTTAATTTTGATATTGTTAATTATCCCCATTTAGATGGGAATCGTCCCTGAGCTATTTCTTATGGGGTCTTTGTTTCTTAACTTACTTGTTTTTCTAGAGCTTGTAGTCGTGTTGAGGACTTTAATATTCGTAATATTTGCTCTATTTCAAAGAAGCTACTCCAGCAAGGCTACCGTTACAATAAACTTCGAAAACCCTTTGCAAAATGTTATTATCGTAACTCTGATCTACTTTAAAATATAAAAGTAATTTACAAACTCTTCTGCCACAAGGACTATCACAACCTGACTGCTGTGGTGATGTGATTTGGTCGACTGTGGTCCTTGAATGCTACATTTCCTGTTCGACTTTTATATCTACTTACGTGAGATCCTTGATCATAATCACTTTCAAGCAATCAACTTGTCAAAATAGGTTATGACCCTATCATTTTGCAACGCACTGCCTGTTTAGTGGTTGACACATTTACAGTTGTCCAATATGATTTCCTCTTTGATTGTGCGATGACCGGACAGATTGTGAACTCTATGATGACGCCTACCTAAATCCTCAACTGACGGTAGCGTTTGATGTTTGACTTAAATCGTGTCTTGTCGTACCTTTAACTGTTTGTTCTCTTGTTGCTCTGGCTTCTTCGAAGTCATTGAGTACTTGATTTTGGCTTTCTAGGCTTGTTTTATATTGAAATATACATGATCATTTATGTTATACTTATAAAGCTTATTAATGCTGCCTTGGCGGGAATATCTTTATTTACTCGTCTTGTTTTATTGGGATGCCAATAGGGTAAGAGTGACGTTTGGCGCACCGTAGAAACTGGTTTAAACCGCCTTTTTTGCCATTGAACGTTCCAAAGCGGTAGCTTTTTTTTCAAACCTTCTGTGTCATATCTTGCCTTTTATTTATCTTTGTAACTATTGTTTATTTCTGTGCTTGATTTTGGTTGACTGTAAGTCCTTGTATACTAGATTTGCTGTTCGACTTTTATCGTTGCTGCAGGTGAAATAAACATAGTCTGAAATGGAATGTGCACCAATTAGACGACACTGACAGCACAATATGACGGTGTTATGTGCATTGAAGAAGAGTATTAAATTCTGCCTACCTAAATCCTCTACGGACGGTGGCGTTTGATGTTTGTCTTAAAGCGTGTCTTGTTGTATCCTTAATGGTTTATTAACGCTGCCTTGTTTGTTAGAGAATATAAGCTGGCGGGGATTTATTTACGATATCCCGTTTTATTGTGATGGCAATAGGGTAAGAGTGAGGTTTGGTGCACCTTAGAACCTGTTTAAACCCCCGGCGCCCTTTTTACCACTGACCGTTCCAAGGCAGTAGCCCTATTGTCTAACTCGTTTGTGTTTGTGATGTTAATAACATTACAATGCTTTTGTTTGTGTTAATGCGAGCTTTTGGTTGACTGTGTTCTGTGAAAGCTACATTTCATGACTTTTATCCCCACCTTTTTTGGTAAGGACGTTGGTACCTTGATTATTTTAAATGATTTCGACATTGAAAATGACTCGACACCATATCCCTGGGGACTTTGCATTCTTTAATTACTTTTGTTGAGGTTAGAGATATTGATTTTCCAAACCTTCTTATCATAGTTGGTGCATGTTAGATGCCATTTACTCAAACTTGTGCGAATGTATACCTTTCGAAAGTGCAATAACACATTTGTCGATTTTGATGACCCTAGATCTAATTGGGAAAAAAATATAAATCAACTTAAAGAAAACTACGGAACTGTTTACTAATTTGTAAAAATATCTTCTACTTGTCTTTGGTTAATTAGTTCTTATTTGTACTTTGTTGATTAAATCGCGTTAATATATATTATTTTGGATTTGAATATTGTTTTCGTTTTAAATCAAGTCATCTCGATGAATACAAGCCCAGGGACATGCACCTTAACTTTATCCAGATTCGTCAGTATGAATAGAAATCAAGTTACATCCACCGTTTACCTTTGAATAGATTCCTCTGGATATCTAAATCCAGAAACAATCACTGTTCACCTTTTAAAAAATGACAGCTGGATAAATAGAAACAAAAACACATCCACTTATAGATATTTACATGCTTTTGTATGGAAGATGTCACATCAAATGTGTATGTATTGAGGGAAAATAATTAAAGAAATATACAGATTCAGTTATGAGCATTAGTTAAATTACTTGCTCCCACCACTTTTGAAAGCGTTTGTTTAGTGATGTGTGGCGGCCGTAAAAAGTCGCCCCGACTACAAATCAGTAGTGTTATTATTTACTGATCCTTTAGGATCATCAAGCCCATTCTGTGTTGCTTTAAAGTAGAATATCGCTTAAGCCGGTGCTAGGAGACGTGAGAGGTGTTTCATCTGATAATTACCTCTCACGAACGGACTCAATAGACCGAGTCTGCTACTTTTCCCTCATGATTGCGTTTGATGCTTCCAAGGGATCACTTTTTCCGTATTTATCGACATTCACATTAGCGTTTGTTTAGTTTTGTGTGGCGGCCGTAAAAAGTCGCCCCGACCTCAGATCAGTAGTGTTATTATTTACTGGTCCTTTGGGATCTTCAAGCCCATTCTGTGTTGCTTTAAATCGGAATATCGCTTAAGCCGGTGCTAGGAGGCGTGAGAGGTGTTGCATCTTATAATTACCTCTCACGAACAGACTCAATAAAATCGAGTCTGCTACTTTTCGCTCTTGTTTGCGTTTGTTGCTTCCAAGGGATCACCTTATCAGTTTTTATTTACATTCACACTAACGTGTGGCGGCCGTAAAAAGTCGCACTGACTACAAATCAGTAGTGTTATTATTTACTGTCCTTTGGGATCATCAAGCCCATTCTGTTTGATTTAAAGCAGAATATAGCTTAAAGCTACACAGTCCCTATTTTAATTGGTAATAACTCATGAATAAGTGACGTGTGAAGTAGTTTCAAATCGACGAACAACCCAAAAGTCGGTATATAAGCAGAAATCGATGCGTAAAATTTCACATTTTTATTTAGCCTCCGTACAGGTAACATCGATAAATATACTGCTTCAGAATATGTGATAAAAAAAAATAGTTGCCCGGAACGGGATTTGAACCACAGCCTTGCACTTGTAATGTGTAGCGTTTTTAACACTAAATATGCATTACCTAATATCAAGCGCTAAATAACATGTCGAGATCTGGTTGTTTTGAGGCGAAGTGTTAGTTTCATATTGATAACATACAGTATTACACCAGGTAATGTTAATTTACAAGTGCGACAAGATGGACAACATATTTATTGATCGATCTTGAGTTGCGTTCAAATATGTTAAGTTATTTTGCCTCATAATAAATGTAGTTAATATACTATTTTCTCCAGTAGCGTTATAGTTCAGTGGATAGAGCGCCGGACATGAAATCAGAAGGTCGTGTGTTCGAGCCCCAAAAGAGGCTAACTTTTTTTTCTTTGAAAATTACTGTTACCTGTGTATAGGTACGATGTGCACTGGTCGATGTATTTACAGTAAATGATTTCCGGCGCTATATTTGCTCTCTTAAATACCCGATTTCGACATGAGCTGGTGAGCATGGAGTTACAAATAAAGACACGCTCACAAAGAAGAAATCGATTGATATAGAGACTCTGTAGCTTTAAGCCGGTACTAGGAGGCGTGATTTTATAATTACCTCTCAGGAACATTCTCAATAAAACCGAGTCTGCTACTTTTCTCTCTTGTCTGTGTTTGTTGCTTCCAAGGGATCACCTTTACAGTATTTATTTAGGGCAACTTGGCGTCAAAAATGTTGCTTAAACAATCATACTAACAGTTGGGTTTCAAGATATGTTTTTAAAATTGTTGGCAGAAGTTAGCATGATATTCGTTATTGGAATTACATATTGAATAAACGAATATCGACACCTTCACTGGTTTCTAACAAGAAGCAATTCTTTATTACACACCACATATCTGAAACCACTTCTCTACTTAACGTGGTCTGCTAGATGTGAGATATTGATAAGTCTAGAGAGACAAAGGTTAAGAGTGCAACATGTGCAACATGTGCAACATTTGTTATATATACACGCACGTCATTTCAACCTAATTGTAATACATTATCAGTGTGTTCTTATTTTGTGTTATCAGTTATGATACGGTCAAACTGCGATGAAATTACCGCTGTTAATTCGGTCAAAGTGTCCTTTCAAAGTAGAATACATCTTAAGCCGTAGCTATGTGTCGTGAAGGGTTTTTCAATTTATATAAACTCTTGTGAACGGACTCAACAAAACCAAGTCGGCTACTTTCCTCCCTTGTTCGTGTTTACTGTTTCTGACAGATCTCCTAAGCATCCACAATTCACAGGTAAACAATCGAGCGCACCACTCGTGAACCGAGTTTGCAGCTTTCATCTCTTGTGAAGTTAATATTATATTTGGTATTCGGTATTCAATTCAAATAACGAATATTAGTGCCAAATGGGTTAGACGCGGTATGTTGAATTAGTACTGCATATTTTGAAAGACGCTGTCTTCTGAATGACGGCAGTGATTCTCATCAGAGATGGAGACTGACGAAGTTGAAAGATGTTGGATCAAATAAACAAAATCCTTTCTGCAAAATACAACGTTTTAGGTCAGGCAACCGTCCTAAGTAGTGGGAATTCTGGCGCACAACGAATTTCTACTAGAAACCAAAGAGCAACAGATTACAGCGCGATAAAAGTTATACCATTTGCAAGACTGTAAATGGGCAATAGATCCGTATATTGACATATTGATAAATATGTGAGCGTTGGTAAACATTAAGTGATTTTAACTTAAGTTTAAGGAATACGCTGTTTTTGAAGGGATTTGATCCTGTACAAATTAATGCGCATATGTATTATAACAGAACCAAACGTCTACATGAGGTTGGTGGGTAAAAGTCGTACCGTACCGTTTATTCAGAAATATAACGAAAATAGCAGGTACATAGTACGGAGAATACCGAAAGTAGCAATTAATAGTTTAGTAACGAATCTAATAGAGATTATCGGTATATTATCAGTGTATGAAGGATGTATATAACGACAAACGATATTGTTTATTTATTTATTTATATCATATATTAGAACAATTAGCATGCTTACATGAAATAGATATATATCAGATGTAATTGGATAATAAATAAAATCCATGCCGTACGTCATTCGATTACCATGATATTAAATTGAAACCTTTTATCACATTACATCATGGTAACTATCAAAGGCCGTTCATAAATTCGCGAGTAGAAGAGATTATATAACTATGTACCATAGACATCTCTCAATTATTTGCATCATTTCAATTTAATTCATTTCAATATTTCATTTGGCATGACATTTGCATGCTTATTGCCTAAACAGGGCGGAATACAATATACAAAATTTCAGAGAAGTGTACAAACAAACATACTTCATTTAGAGAATGAATACATATATTACAGTGGAATAGTTATAATTATTATGTTCTATCAATGGCATTTTATCACATTTTATTACCATTATCAATATGGTGTTTAAAAAGCATTTAAATTTAGAACAATACATGGAAACTCTGACTACCGTGACATCAGACTCACCGTATTGCATTATGTATGAATGAATTCAAAACAAGTTACATGATTTGCAATTTTACACCGTATAAGTTTAGTTTGTATCAAAACAAATTATATTGGACTCCGCACGTCATATTTCAAGTTGCGTCTCATCAAATGATTTTATGTTGCATTAAATGTGTCTCATTGTATCACTTGTACATACCTTCATTTTGACAGATTTGGCCGCCCATATTAATGTTATAAAATGCAGGTAATACTATACAGGGAAACACTTACAATGGATCGCATGATATTTGTTTATGTTTGGAGTTTAAGTTTTAGAAATTGAACAACGAAATAAGATTTAGTTCAGTATAAGTTAACATGAAGTCAAGAAGTTTTGATTTTGAGTTGCTTGAATTAACATAAACACTGCGTTGCTGAACCATTAAACAACAATTCAATTTTTCATGCTACCAAGCAGAAGCAGATGTCGCTTTTTCTTTCCCTTTATGTGTGTGCTGTATGATTTATATGTCATTTAAGCCATTGTTGAATACTTAATGCTATTATTTTATTATACTGGTGTTAAAGCACAAATCGGCGTGCACAACTCTAAGGTGTAGTCAAATTGAAAAAAGGATTTCTTATTATAATAAGGACTACTTATAATAACAAATCCCTTTTTTTAAGTTGAAAAGGATCCTTATAAGTGAAAGAAGATGACCAATTTCTATTATATTGTGTATGCATAGGTTTTAATGGATTACTCATGATCATTTGTTTAACTTTGTATGCAATTCATACACATTGTATACACTTTGTAAGCAATGCATACATATTGTATACACTTTGTAAGCAACTATCAATGAGAGAAGCTGTGCCCGTGGCAAATATTAAATATTAACAAAAAACATCATGATGATACCTGTCTCATGACTCCATTTTTTCTGGTGATTTTTTCACGCGAGCACAAAATGGGACATCTTCGAACTGTTTTGCTTATTAAATTAAATATATTTAATAACGAGTAGTTTATGTTTCTATATGAAAATAACATTGCTGCATTATCTATATTTGATTTGAAGTTGCAGCAAATCATTAAAATGCGACATTTTACCATTGGTGTAAATGAGGAAAGTAAATGTTGTTTTCATACATACTCTACACACATAAATAACATTATCGCGAATAAAAATAAGGACATCTGCTTGTTATTGTCACCACTACCCGGGGACAAACGTATTAATGTATTTAAGCTTTACTGGGGACCGTGTCCACTGCAGAACCTTGTGAGAGCTGATAACAAACACATCGTCAGACGGATCATGGCCGGCACTGCTTCTGGGTTTCTTATGAAAAGGTTACCGTGTAAGTTTACCGTAAATGGCGATCTGTCTCAATGATAATGTATGTCGAATGTCGCGTCAAGAATTCTTTTAATTTCCATAAGCGTTGTTGAGTTTTTTCGGGTCTACCCAGTCTGCCGCTGCTGCATCCACGTAATGAATCTAATTATTATCAAATGGTTTGGCGTCATAGATGGCATTTGGAATAATCCAAAATCCTGGAATGGCTTTTGGTTTTGTCTACAAAAGCTAGCATTAATGTTAAAGACAGCAAACCAGTATGCTACGCATGTGCATGCTATTAGAGAAGATGTTTCGTTCGATCAATCTGATAAAGCAGTTAGTTATATGACTGATTAAACACCACACCTGTTATTTATGGTTTGATGTATTTAAATACGCTAACTAGATGAAGTCGATGACGCGCCTTCGCAAATACCCGTGTTTTGTCCTCGCATGGTTCTGTGAGATGGTAGAGGAATTCGAAAGCTTAATGAGGGTCTTTGGCCGAGTGGTTAGCGTCTTTGACTTGAAATCACTTGCCACTCACCTCTGTGGGTTCGATGCATCATGGGCCTAGGAATATTTATGTGAGGAAGCTATCCAGCTGGCTTGCGGAACGTCGGTGGCTCTACGAAAATTGCCCGAAGGGACACCTGGGGTCTTCCTCCACCAATGGAAGCTGAAAAGGTCGCCATATGATCTTAGCTGTTGATGCGACTATAAAACCAATTCAATTCAATTCGAAAGCTTAATTTGAAAAATTCTTGAGACCTGCGATTCATACCCATTTTTTAAAAAAACAAATACATTTACAGATTGGGTCCCAGTGCTCTCAGAAGGATTGTAAACCAGGACAACTTTAACTACTCGCTATTAAAAATATTTAATTTAATAAGCAAACGATAAATCAGTTCTAAGATGTCCCATTGTGTGCCCTGGTGACCTCCTGTCTCGCGACAAACATTTGAAAAGCACGTTACATACATGAAACGCCGTGTCCCTTTATAACGCTACCAAACTGTAAATATAAACCTTTTAATACATCGGGATAAGACTGTTTTAAGCGATGTTTACATTTGACCCAGCCCCACTGAAACCAAACTGCACATCTAACATCCCTGGGGAAAATTTGTTCTAAGTTTCAATACCGTAAATCCTCGTATTATAGAAAACAAATATATATATCGTATACTCAGTATTACTACCAAACAGTTTAGTATCCGTTTTTTAAAGCCATTATACAAATATATATGTTTTATGATATTTATATACATAATATTCGTCATTAAATAACACAAAATAAATCTTTTTTTTTTCAAATTTAATTTTACATTTGAACGTTATGATTACAATCGATGTCATACGAGAGAAGGGCGTACCGACAATGCTTTAAAATCTTTCCTGTCACATACATTCAGGCTTTGAAAAATTGTATCGGTAATAGGCAAATATAAGGCTTATTTATTTTTAATCTTAATTTTTCAAGATCACAAACTTGGCCACATCATTGAACACATCAAGCGGGTTCTATTAATGATGTTGCAACCATAATTTAATATTCACTAGGACGGTTAATAGCATGTCTGTTAAATAAGTAGCTAAAGATTTAATAATTTGTTTATGATCAATATTTTCGTAAGAGAAACAGTTTCACTGTCAGAATATGTAACATTCCAAACACACATTTATTGGTCAGGATATAAAAAAAGGAAACTTGATGTTTACTTAAGGAAAAAAGAAACTCAACTTTTTAGGGCAATATATATGAAGTGTTCTTTGTTCAAATAATATTTTATTGATTTACCAGCGATCGGAAATCGCCACCGATACCTCCACCGTAGTTACTTTTGAAAATTATTCTTAATCATTAAATATACAATTTAACAGATGCACGTGATGCACGGGTCGGGGCATAGTACTCGGGAACATATGCCATTTTTTTGTCTTAATGTTGTCGCATGACATCATTTACCAAGAATCCAGCGTTTTTGTCAAATTAAGTAAGGTTTTCTAGATCAATTTGCAGCGTTATGTGTCTGTCCATCTTGGCGTGCATAAATGCACTATAACAATACCAATTCAACGTCTGAGAGAGACAGTACTGACCAAAATCCGTCCTAAACAAGGACGTCCAGGTGTTACCTCACGTCAAGATGACACGTATTTTTGTCGCATGAAATATGTCAGCGCTTCCGCACCTGAGGCTCAGCAAAAACCGCCGTGAATCCGTTTTGTCGTGAAACCACCGTAAACATAACGGTTCCTCCTAACAATCGAACACGTGCCAGGACCATTTCTTACCGAATACGTTGTTAGCGTATCCATTTAAAGTATTTGAGTATATAAAAAAATCATGTAAATGCATCTGAAACAATGATTTAAACGTGTTTTGTTGACGAAATATCCGTTATAAAATTCTGCTAATATAAACGTTCCCATCGCTACGTATGAGTATTACGAATACTACGAGTGGTCATAGTAATGTTCGGGGCACTTGTTTCAGCTAGGCAAAGGTTTTTCGGCAATAACATGAGCATTTTATAAATACGTACATACGTTATATATCATTAGAACTGGAATGTTTATTGGTAAATAAAGATACCTTACTTTTCAAAATTGGTTGAGAAATAAATATTTTACTGCCAAAATACTTTTTTGTTGGAGCTTTTTCCATCTAAATACGTTTTTGCTGGGGCAGCAGAAAATTAAGAAATCTCAAATAACATCAGTTTGCCCTAATAGTTTGCTATTAAACGTTCAGAGTGTCTTAATTTACATATATCCAACTGTTTTTGGATAAATAATATATAAAAAAAATATTCGCATGTAAATGTTTTATTTCTCAACCAACTTTGAAGAGTAAGGTATTTTTATTTACCAATAAAAATATCTGTTACACTGATATACATCTTATTTAGGTCCTAGTAGATTTTTTTCTTAAAAGTTCAATAAACCTTCGGTTGAAACAAGCGTCCCGAACAATACTACTATTTCTCTTACACTTTCCCACCTCTGAAAGCATTCTTCGTAGTCCAGGGTAAAAGACCATGCATATGTATCTGTGCTGAACGTCATGCTGTATATAAAGTTTAATCGTCTGAGTGTTCGAATCTCTCCATCCATGAGGGTGTGCAGAAATGGACTTCTCCAACCAACTAGCTCTGAAAAAGGAATGTTCGTCTTTTTGTTTGTCGGGATCAGCATGTCCTTTGCATCACTTTTAAGAATATCGGTGTTTTCATGTGCCATATGCTTTAATCCGTGCTGACCCATTTCCCATCCCTTGTCATAATACTCACGTACAAGTTTAAAATCGTGACTAAATTGCACGTGCGAAACAAACATTGTTCCGGTAAAAGGACACCCAATTGGATTGTAATGATTTGCGACAAAATGTTCAAAAAAGCCTACATATTGAGCCTCTACAGCATCATCGGTTGTAAAGATTACTATCTGAGGTACTTCGTGTCGTTGGAAGTGACTTGGATAATATTTGATGCCAAGACAGAGACAGTCCGGGAGATAGCAATTTGTTCCTTGAATACACGGACCAGCTTAAGCTTTTATAGTTCGGTCAAACGGCTGGTCATTTTCTTTAAATGGGATCCCTCGTCTAGAGTATAATAACACGACATATGAAACAAGCATAATCAGTAGGACAATAAAAGTATATCTATATCTATATCTGCAACTTTTCGTGGTAATGATTTACAAACTAGAATACTCTTTACTCCGTCGACGCTAATCTGTTTAAGCGTGATGTTCATTTGCTTTACCACGTGATATAACGTTTATGGCAAGTTGGTGTCCTGCAATCGATGAGCGAGCACCCGTGTGGCAAGTTGGTAACGTGCAAGCGAGGAGCCAGCGACTGTGTGGCGAATTGGTAACGTGCAAGCGAGGATCCAGCGACTGTGTGACGAGTTGCTACCGTACAAGTGAGGAGCCAGCGCCTGTGTGGCGAGTTGGTAACGTGCAAGGGAGAAGTAAGCGCCTGTGTGGCAAGTTGGTACCGTGCGAGCTAGAAGTCAAAACCTGTGAAGGTAAAACATAGACATAGACAATATATATAGTGCCGTGTCCCTCACATTCTGGAAAGTGTGCGCTTGTCGACTTTAAACTTACAGTCTAAATTCATTCAGATGTAATACTAAATTACTAATGCTGAAAGTCAGTGCTACTATTTAAATACAATGCTGAAAGTCAGTGCTACTATTTCAATACAATGCTGAAAGTCAGTGCTACTATTTAAATACAATGCTGAAAGTCAGTGCACTCGTTATTCAATAAGTGTGAGTGAAAAATCAGGATTTCTCAGTGAAAGAAAGTCATAATCACTAATATCATTTAATAACTCAGAACACAACAAACGACTCCAATGTTACTTTGACATTGAGTCTTAGTCATAATTATGTCATGTCAGTAAAGTGTTGAGGATGTTCAACAACTGTTAAAATCAAACACAAACTGGTTTACAGTGTAAACAATAGATTATTTAAATGCTGTGTTCCAGCACAAAGAAATAATTTACTCGATGGTAGACGTGTTTTGTTTTTTTCCTTACGCACCCGCTCCTTCCTGAAAAGAACAACTCGTGAACGATTTCCTTATAAACGAACCAATCAGTTATATAATCTATGTAGCACCTTTAAAACCCCTTCTCTCTCGCCTTCCACTCCCCAAAATTTGCACGTCTCACACAAAAAAGGACACTACCACACACCCAGGGTGAGATATAACAAGAAATAAAACATGTGTTCACGTGATCCGAATGCCCATCTTATGGATAGACATTTCCTTAGAAAAGTAGCAAAATATTTTATTCCATAATAGTAAACAATTGAAGATATTAGGTTTACCCTAATATGTAGATGGAGTTTAAAGGGTTCTGGAGCTTTAGGTGTGTAAGTAGCTGTTTTGTGTGAGAAGTCCATAAATGTCAAAGTAGTTGAAGGTCATTCACTTTGACATAATTATGGTTTGACTGGCTTGAACATGTTGCTGTCGTGTCGATAAGTGATTTAAAGTTTGAAGGCTGTACGGCTGTTTTTTGGTTAGAAATGGACTAAATAAGTAGGTCAAGGTCATTCACAAGGAACTGCTAATGGTAGGAACGTGTTGCTGTCATGTATATGTTGTATTTGATTTATGAAAACATGTATGCCCTTCGGTATCTGAATAAAGAAGTGCAAAATGTAGGTGAAGATTATTCATATTGGCCTACTTTTGGTAGGAACGGACTTCTGTCATCTAGATTTAATTGTGTATGAAGTTTGAAAGGTATATTACGTTTGGTATATAAGGGACCTAATCTAAAACTTGAATCTTTAATGCATATTAACGAAGTATGAAGGTAGGTGAAGGTCATTGATATCGACCTACTCCGGTAGGAAGGTGTTGCTGTCACGTAGGTATAAGTGTGCAATAAATTTGAAAGCTGTATGTAAAAAGTCGCGCAATATTAATAGGCGGAAAACCCGTATATTCCACGCCCGGGAATCGCACCGCCTGCATTGCTTTCGATACCGAGAGTTTAAGGCGGAGGATTTCCGGTAATGCAGGCGTGCGATAAAAATGCTCGAATTGGTGTAAGTGGTCCATTTTATGAACGACTAAATGTGTATTTAAGGCTTTTTCCAAAAGACGAAGAATATCGTATGCTAGCCAACAGAACAAAGTAGCCAATCCCAAAATTGGTGCTTCGATGATATACGCATGTGTGAGAAATCCGTTCTGTCTTATGTCATTTATATGAACAAAACCTGGCTTAAAACATGGAAATGCTCATTATTGTTATAGTCAGCCTTTACATATTGTGAATTTCCCAACGAGTGATATAGACATTTGTGAATATTTACAAACAAATATCGTAATTTGAAGAATATGTATAGCAAATATACAAGGCAGTACAGACGTGCGACTTACCATGCAGGCGTGCATGGAAATAAGAACAAACTCAAATTGGACATTATCATCTTTTTTTTGAGAACACTATTTACGTTTCAAAAGATTATATTGCTTTGTTTAAAAATTACGTCGTTCCGTTAGTTTTTCTGCCTAATTTGCATTTTTGTAATCATTAATATTAATTATTAGATCTTTTCAAAGCAAGTTGTGTTTGCATATCACTAACTGTTGAGTATATTGCATCAATAGTTAAACATGTGGAAGAATAACGAAGGAATTTTGAAAACTAAAAATGTTATTTAATTATATGCAATCAATTTTAAAGTTAAAATGGTACTGGATTAATTAATCGAGATGCTAATTTTAAATTTCGACAACTTCAAGATTGTTGATTGTTACTTTAATTGTTAAACACACATACACAAACACATGAATATGTGCGATTGTGTCATCTGAGGGAATTAATTTGTAAAACAGTCCCTATAATAATGTACATGAAGCAATATTAGGGTTATACATTGAGAGGTTTAAATGTTCAGTTAGCTTTATGCTAAGTCACAATTGCAGTAGAACCTAGTACTAGGGTGCCGAACTAAAATTAACATTATTTGACAAATAAGCATAAGCACAAATTTAAAAAACACAATCATTACGTCGAGAACTTTTAGTATTTGTTTTCATTCCATTGTTATTTGTTGACGCAGGAATAAACTATTTGTATGTTGAAACCAAGCCTAGGTTCTTTGTGTGGTGGTAGTTTTTATACTGGTTCAGCATAAAATGTAACCCTAAAGCACGATTCTGTCCCTCGTGGTGAAAATGTCTTTCAAAATGATTAAAATCAAATCAAATGATACTTATATGGTTCTTATATAACGGGTTTTATATAATAATATTGTACTACTAATTGTTATAAGTCAGAATATGATAAAGTTCTGTAAGGTGATCGTGGCATTGCCTACAACAGTATGTGCCTTCTGACAAGTATTACCAAGACGAAGTTTTCAGAACTAAGATTATTTGACAATTAAGCCTAAGCACAAATTTAAAATTTACCATTTACTCCCGCCCAGTCACGTATATATTAACGGAAGTCGAGTTCACAGAGCTGGGTAGT
This sequence comes from Cyrtodaria siliqua, assembly GCA_037043455.1. Lineage (NCBI taxonomy): Eukaryota > Metazoa > Mollusca > Bivalvia > Adapedonta > Hiatellidae > Cyrtodaria > Cyrtodaria siliqua. The sequence goes on along the minus strand of JAWPHD010007885.1, from coordinate 8,482 downwards.
GAAAGAGGCGATAACAATGAGAATCAATTTACCTTCCGTTTTGAAAGAACGTGAACAAGTCGGACATCGGGGTGCATTATCGGAATTCCTCTCATCGTCATTACTACAATGTCATTAATAGTGTTGTCCTTTACCACTGGTGCCAAAAGATAAGTAACCTAGCATTGTGTTTGTTTTTTTTGTATGTTTTACGTTGTTTCAACGCATGTAAGGTTATATATGACGGTACATTTTTTGTGGTGGTGGCAGACCAACCACTTTTCGTGGGTAGAACCAGTACTGTACACCTCCCCCGCCATCCGTAAGAATAGATACTTCCTCACAAGTAGATCTCCCAGTGGGATTCAAACCCGCAGTGGTGAGAGGCGAGGGTTTACAACGCAACGTCGTTAACCCCTCGGCCACCTAACATTGTGAACTCGATATTTAACATTCGCATTTTGTTTTTATCTTTTGGTTATTTGAAGAGAATATATATATATAAAAAAAATTAGAAACATATATATATATATATAAACATATATATATATATGTTTCTAATTTTTTTTTAGCAATAGTGTTTTCAATTTCCTTCATCTCTTTTTTTACTGAAAATAGAAACAAATATGTTGGCGAAAATGTCTTTTAAAATCTTTAATTTTAAAAGACATTTTCGCCACGGGAGACAACATCCTGCTTTAGGGTTAAATAAACTGAACAAATATAAAAACAGTAGACCTTTTAAATAGAACACAAAGGACCAAGGCTTAGTTTCAAAACGTAAATTGCTTTATCCCTCGTCACAAAACAACAATTGAAACAATTGATCATAAACAACAAGATTAAAAGTACTGAAATAAGTGATTGTATGACATTTCCCTCGAAAACGTTGTACTTCTTTTTGCTAAAATGTGGTTCAGCATAAAGCGGAACTGAACTATGCTCCAAAAACGATGAATATATTCACCTTGAGTTTGTTCTTATTTCAAAGCACGTCTGCATTGTAATTCCATCCTCATAGGCCTGCATTATAGCAATATTGAATAAATAGACCTTTAACGCACTTCTTTGACAATAAAAACTTCCACGTTTCAAAGGATTATATTGATTTGTTTAAAACTTACGTCGATCCGTTAGTTTTTCTGCCTAACTTGCATTTTTGTAATCATTAATATTATTAATTATTATTATTAATCCAAAAAATGCCAAAGTTTGCACAGAGGGGCGTTGTTAGCCGGTTACTGTCACCCAAACATAAACATCTCAAACGGTCTCAAGTCAAGTCAAGACAAGTACATTTTATTTAAAGTCGGCAAGACATATAAACAATAAACATAAACTAGTAATACATTTTGAACCCACATGAAAAACATACGTACACATAAAAAAACAGCTATGGTAAGAAAGCATATAGATTAAACAATGTAGCAACATACGCACGATTAGCCTAAGCTCATTTAAAACTATTGTAGCAGAAGTTATCATGAATATTCATATATATGTATATATGGATATTGGTCTTCAGATCTAGTATATGATTTTAATGTATAAGAGATATTAAAATTAAAAATGTATAAGAGACATTAAAATCATAGCTCTAAGGTAGATACAACTCAGGTTTAATATTGTCATTTTGAGAATTATCAAGTATTAAAAATAGTGTGTTTTAAAATAAAACTACCAATTAAATATACTCCCATAGTCAGCAATGGCATCAATGGAGATTGGGCAGTCCCTACCTTCCATATCTGCCACCACTATTAACGAGTTTTAGTAAAAATGACAAGTATATGGCCTGATAAAAACACATTGAAATAAACTAAAAACAAAAAACATATTTTAGTTCATCACAAGCTCAAGACAACATAATATACACATCCATGACGCTATGAGGTAGAGCAGTCCCCATACTCATTTAGTCGTGGAATATTATAAAGTTTTTATTTCAGCATAAGATACAGAATAAAAGAACAAAATATACCTTTAAAACAATACAACAGTAAGGCTGAAGATATCCTAAACATGTAGGGTATGCCGTCCCCGGTTGTGGTGGCACGTAACTTGTATATGTGATTAATATTACAGGCATGACATTTACAATCTTTGCCATTCCATAAAAATATCTTATTTTTAAACAGATTGAAATTTGTTGCAATTCTATATTCTTCTGGTAATGAGTTCCACAACACTGGGGCGGCAAACCGGAAACTATTCTTGCCATATGATGTAGTCTTAACGTAAGGCACCTGTAGGATATTTGTGTTTCTAAAGCTATATGAGCTATCTATTTTACATATTAAGTCAGTAAGCACAGGGGGAGCCATTTTATTTAGTATTTTAAACGTTTCTATTGCTATCTTACGAATTCTCCTTACATGGAATGACGGTAGTTTAGCCTTGTCTAGACGCAGTTCATATGAGCTTAAATAGTCATCGTAGACAAACCTTAGAGCTCTTCTTGATTTTCTCAATTTTTAATGTATTTCTATTTGTACAGAAGTGCCATGATAATGGACGAAAGTTAAAAGTTGGCAGAATAAAAGTATGAAATATTGCGAGGTGACTTAGCCTGCACACGTTTTTTTCCAATCCTTCGTAAAATATTTAATTGTTGACCTGCTTTTTCACAATTCTTTTTAATATGAGTGTTAACAGATAGTTCAAAATCTATATCTACACCCAGTAGTTTAACAACTTCGTCACTTGTAATATTGATATTAGCAATGTTAAAAACAGGATTTCCATCTCGAGTCTTCTTTCCTACAGCAATAGGCTGGAATTTATCAGGATTTGCTTTCATGCTATTAAAAAAGAACCAGTCAATTAGGATTTTGCTTTCACTTTGAAGAACCTCAGTCAGCAGGTCAAAATCAGGAGTATCAAAAGTCAACGTGATGTTATCAGCATATGTGTATAGGGTGCTTCTTTCAATAAAGTAAAATATAGCATTAATAAAAACATTAAATAGTGAAGGGCCAATAATGCAGCCTTGAGAAACAACCTTGGTGATATCTGCCCACTTACTTACAATACTACCTATTTTGACCTTCTGCTTTCGGCTTGACAAATAAGAAGGAAAGATATTTACATTGTTCAGAAAGGCCATAGGCTGACAACTTACATTAAAGAATGTTATGTGAAAGGCAGTCGAAGGCCTTAGATAGGTTCATCAAAATGGTTGCAATATATTCATTCGAGTCCAAGGCCTTCTTTCAGTCCTCTAACAGTCTTAACAGGGTGGTCTGACACCCGTGACCCTTCCTGAATGCACACAAAAAATTATCAAATATGGCATTACAAGTATTCATCCAGTTGTACTGCAAAACCTTGTTCATATATTTCGGATGTGATTGGTAAGATGCTTACTGGCCTGTAGTTAGATTTGCTCATAGTCTAATTTTTTAAAAACAGGGGTAACCTGGGCCTCTTTTAATCTATCTGGTAAAGTGCTTGTAGAGACGGTAGAATTAATAAGGTCAGTTATAAAAGGAACAAGAGACATTTTACCAAGTTTCAATAATTTAACTGATATCTTATCCACCCCGGTGGCCTTTTTAACATCAAATTTATCTATTATTTTTGAAAATGTGATCTGATCAGTTTGCTTAAAGTTAAAACAATTTTTGTGAAAGTTTTTGCCTAATATATTATTTATACTAGGATGATCATTGTTGTCAAAGGGCAAGTCTTTCCCAATATAGTTTGCAACATTAACGAAGAAATCGTTAAACATTTCAGCAACATCAGCATTAGTAGAGATGTTTTGTCTTCTTCGTTTGTTTTTAGCATTTTTTGACATGAAAGGCTTTATTGTTTTACAGAAATCTACATCCCCCAATACAACGTTCTTGAAAATATGTGTTTATTGACCCTTTTTCCAGTTTTTTTTACAGGGTTTCTCCTAGTTTATAGTTTTCCCATGATTTTGAGGTTTTATTTTCTTAAAAATGTTGTATAGTACATTTTCTCTATTCATATATGGAACTTGATTTTGCTTAATATAAATTTGTTTAACTGGTACATGCTTGTCTATGCCCTCGGCGACACTGGCCTCAAATGCGTTATAGATGTTGTTTACCTCTGATTTCTCATGAAGTTTATGAGTAGGAATCTGTATTTTTGACAAGTCTGTGTTGAAGACTTCACAGTTAAAATGTCTAAAGCTTCTGATTTCGATTTTCGATTTTTTATTACTTGAAGTTTTACAATTTAGAACCGTACTGATCATGTTATGGCAATCACTTAGGCCAGTAGCAATATTTATAGTTCTTATACAACTTGAGCTTGAATTTGTTAGAATTACATCCAGGAGAGAAGGTTTACAGTTTTTCAAAAAGCATGTTTCTTCCTTTATGGGATTTGAGAGATTAAAAAGTTCCCCATGATGTCAGTTAGAGTTTTACATTTAGAGACAGACATTAAGTCGTAGTTTAGATCCCTAATTGCAGTATAGTGATCATAATGAGTGATGCATTTGTCCATAGTTTTGCAAAAAATATCACTAAAAGGCTAGGTGGACGATACGCACATATTTGTTTAATTAAACCATTTTTTTCGTATTTAATATAACCTTATGACCAATGTTTTCTAACTTTTTCACTTTATATGTCCTTTCTTCTTCTAGAAGGTATGTCGGCTCTAATAAAAGAGGCGACACCTCCACCATTAGCGTCTCTATATTTTCTTTCCAGCTTGTGCCCCTTCACTTCAAATATACTGTCTAGAAAAGATGAATCTAATTTAATTTCTGCACTAAATAGAAGGTCTACAACTTTGTCATTCAACAATTCATGTATTTCAATAAACTTAGATTTTAAGCTATTTATATTTAAATGAGCAATAATAAATTTATTTCGGTGTATCTTTCGGATGTCACGAAGTTCTTTAAAGGGTGAATCACGGTCTGTAATGTTTATCTCAGTGGTTGAAGAGCTTGCCGAAAGATTTAGGTCGGTCGATGTTTCGAAATATGAATCTGAAAAATGGCAACTAGTGCACTGATCACATAACCAAGGATAGTCTGAAGAGGCAATACGTACATATTTTGTCGGTGTAATATTGGCACATTTAATATGCATCCACATGTAGCACGATTCACTCTATGAGTTGACGCCACTGACTTGTGGCAGGTACCACATGTACACTTGACAGGGCCTGGGTCTAGGGCCACATCGCCACTGACTTGTGGCAGGTACCACATGACACTTGACAGGGCCTGGGTTTAAGGCCACATCGCCACTGACTTGTGGCAGGTACCACATGGAGACTAGACAGGGCCTGGTTTTAGGGCCACATCGCCACTGACTTGTGGCAGGTACCACATGGACACTAGAGTTTAGGGCCACATCGCCAATGACTTGTGGCAGGTACCACATGGACACTAGAGTTTAGGGCCACATCGCCACTGACTTGTGGCAGGTACCACATGGACACTAGAGTTTAGGGCCACATCGCCACTGACTTGTGGCAGGTACCACATGGACACTAGAGTTTAGGGCCACATCGCCACTGACTTGTGGCAGGTACCACATGGACACTTGACAGGGCCTGGGTTTAGGGCCACATCGCCACTGACGAGGAGGATACGCAGGACACCAGTATTAGTCTAGAGGCCACTTTAGCCTATCTGCTATAGTTAAGGCTCGAGTTCAACATTTTGCGAGGAGAAAAGTGTATGATATTATTGGAAAGGTTACACCTTGGACTTTGTCATGGTACCCGTGTTCAGCTCTGATTTTGCCCGTGACGAGAAAAAATCGATGTCAATTTTGTTTTCATGTTTTTTTTGCTAGGTGAAAATGAAAATTTACCATGATAGATTTGTAATTGTTCAGTTCATATCGGATAAAACAATTTATATAGTGGTGTATGATACGTTAAATTAAAACATAAATTTAATATCTTTATATTTTTGCCAGTTTGGATTGCTAGCTATTGTAAATACCGCATGTAACGTTAACGTTATTAACGTTATTAACGTCGTTCTGAAGTCAGTTTATTAAAGTGTGACAAATATTTATATTTTCCTGGTAGTTTTCATGTCGACCAAAATACCGTTAAAACATGTGTTTAATGCATGCAATTGGAATAAATAAACGTCCAAGGCTATAATAGAACCCGTCTACAGTCCTGATGTTGAAAGTTACGAGACATCCTTATGCTTAAGATGAAGGCTCCTATTTTACGATTTTGTTAAATGAAAATTCGAGATTGAACATGGTATTTTATAGAGTCTGTTGATAAGGAATGGCAATTGAAAAAGAATGCCAATTGATAATAATTGATAAGGAATGGCAATTGATAAGAAAAATGAATTGCTGATACCTTCAATAAATATCTGATATGTTATATGGGTGCCGGTTTGGCGGTCTCTGGTTCAAGATGCACATGCGAAGCAAGTTCGTTGGGATGTTCTTAAGCAACACACGTCCCCAGCCTCGTTCGTCAGGTGGGGACGTAAACTGGACTGTTCCGTTTATCGGAGTATATCCCTCTTAAACACGTTAAAGAACGATAAGAATGTTACTATTCATTAGTAAGAATTCCCGGATGCCTAAATATTATAACCTTGTCTCTGAAGCGGCTCTACATAACTAGTACTGCGTGGATGAGCCGTTTTAAGACAGCATTTCGAAACGCGTACTATACGTAAATAGCATTAGAATTAGGATCGCAGTAACGATTTTCGTTTTTTATTTGTTTTGATTTTATATTTCATGACATATTTTCATATTTGTCGCAATTTTAATAAAAACTACTGGTATCTATGAAAAACACAGCATATATGACTATTGCTTTTACAATTTTGTTAGAACCGTAAACTATGGGTAAAATGCCATGCGTTTTTTAAAAAAAAGAATAGCATACGTGGGATGTCTGCTCACTAGTATTAACGGAATAACTGTCTTTTTTATTGTAACATTTTAGTCTGTTGAACGACGAGTTATCGTCGGAACCCGTGTTTCATCACGACGAATGGAATGTTAACGTAATCAATCAAACGTGGGTTCCGACGATGACGACGAGTATGCTAGTTAACGTTAACGTCAAGAATATATCTTGCTGAACTATCAACGCTGTACTCTTGTGATTTTTGGAGATATGCACACTATTCGTGATTAACTTACACATCATGTATTTGAAATATAAATATGTATTCTTATCTCCGAAAATCTTTGACACGAGAAACTTATCAATGGGGGGGGGGTATTCTTATCTCCGAAAATCTTTGACGAGAACTTATCAATGATAGGGGGGGGGGAGGGGGGGGGGGTATCATAGATAGGGGGGGGGGTCTCTGCGTCTTCTTACGATTTTTGGCCATGGGATCGCAAGAACCCTTAGGTGTACCCTGCGGGTTCCGTAAGGTGCACGTGCGGGAACCGTACGGCCCCTGCGGATGCCGTACGGGCTTGAGAACACCCGTACGCAAACCGGCCGTAACCAGTCGTGACTGCCCGTGCGGGACCCGTACGGGTTTCGAAATGGTAGAAAGCCCGTGTCTGAAAGTTTTGCATGTTCAAATTTCAGCCACGGGGGGGGGGGGGGGGGGGGGGTGTGGGTGCGTATTGGGTGGGTGAGTGAGTGTGAGTGTGAGTGAGTGAGTGAGTGAGTGAGTGAGTGAGTGAGTGAGTGAGTGAGTGAGTGAGTGAATGAGTGAATGAGTGAATGAGTGAGTGAGTGAGTGAGTGAGTGAGTGAGTGAGTGAGTGAGTGAGTGAGTGAGTGAGTGAGTGAGTGAGTGAGTGAACAAATGAACGAACGTAAGAACGAGCGAATGAACGATCAAACAAACAAAAACAAAAACAAGCGAATGAATGAATGAATGAATGAACGAACGAACGAACGAACGAACCAACGAACCAACGAACGAACGAACGAACGAACCAACGAACCAACGAACCAACCAACCAACCAACCAACCAACCAACGAACCAACGAACCAACCAAAGAACGAACGAAATAACAAACAAACAACAGCGAACGAACGAACAGCAAACGAACGAAAGAACGACGAAATACGACCTCAGGTTCATGATTTAACACGCTATATATAAAACATATGTATCATGGATTTTTTTGTAAGGACTCTTTTCATATATAAGTATAAGGAAACATGTGAAATCTCTATACAGGGGACTTTATTTGAACAAGCTTAATGGTCCAAGCCGAATCTGTTCAGCAGTCCTTGAGAAAACTAAAGATGTTTTACAATATAAACTATTTTTAGTAATGGCGAACATCTTGGATCTCGCACTGACCTTATTTTAAGAAAAAACTTGAAAACCAATAATATCAGGATCCCCCATGTGAAGTTTGGTCTGTTTCTAAGAAAAAGCCGTTTAAAGTAAAAAAAAAAAAATTGCAAGACAAATGGCGGAGAGATGGAAGATGAGCGGACGGACAGACGGACGCCCAAGGAAGAGTGATTACTGTATACTAGTTCATCTTTGAGGCTTTAGCTAAGCATATGGATCTTGTGTGATAATAAGCGAAAGTTGATT
>JAWPHD010007884.1:80000-122411 GCA_037043455.1 Cyrtodaria siliqua | reverse complement strand
GTTTTGGGACAAACTCCTAGACTAGTTCAGTTTGACATAGTATAACGAAAGGTTAATTTACATGTGAGATATGATGGACTGTATACGGATACATCATGACATGAGTTCAATAAGATTAAGCATCATAATAAATCGTGCTAAATATACTAGACACAATTCCTAAGTACCCACTTAATAATATGTCAATAATATTCTCATTGTTTAGTGTATTCCACGAATAATGAAAGATACGACTGAGCTGCAAATAACGAGTTTAAATCGTCTGCTCTGGTTGCAATAACAAAATAATGATAACACTTTTACAATTTGGTAAATACGTTTAATTTTGTTAAGTACTTCAAATCAGTAGAGGTTTCTGATATCCTAATCTAAAATATACCAACTAAAACTATTTTGACATCATGTTTTACTAACATTATCATTGCAAATGCGTTTGCGAAAGACGTTTTCGAAATATTTAAATGTTTAATTACATTTATTTGAATTTTAAACGATATTCAATTAAAAAGGAATTAATTAAAAAAATGTTTATCCATGTTTCATTTTATTAAAGATATGTACAACATGTCTGCAATAAATGGGTCAAACGTTTATGTTTTTTTTCATATTATTTCCTTCCACTTTTAAGAAGTGTATATCTTTAAGCGGACTTGATTCATGTTATTTAATTAGAAACACCTTTGGATGTATCCAGAAGTGTACTGAACAACCACAGCAGTTTCAACCGAAGAGAAAACCAACCTAGGGTACGACAAGAAAAACACAGGCACGAAAGTTCATAATCAACCTCCCCTTTCAGGGTTTCAGAATGTGAAATCACATAACAGAGGTCAATCACTAAGCATGAAGTGCGTTGTAATACTAAACGGCTGTATCGAATTTCCTGATTTAATTTTGTAAAATGAACAAGAAATCCGTCAGACCCCTATAATTTCCGAAGTCTATAAGTTGTGATTTTCCTAATCGCTGAAACAGTTTTAGGTTGATATTCTTCTTCTCCAGTACTTCTCCATTAGGTTTCCGTTGCAGTAATACAACTTTGAAAAAGGTCTACGGAGTTCATAATAACAAAAATCCTTCTGAAGAAGTTTACTTGTAATAACTTATTACGATCATTGAAATCCCTGTCATCATCACGAACCCTAGCAAAAAACGATTGAGATGGAATATATAAACCTCGTATGCTGTTGCAAGAGATACGTCCCCATGTTAATGCGGATAGTTAACGATGCCAAAGTTAAAGTCATCTCACTTATCATAGGTTTTCATATATATGCAATCATTTGAAATCGAACTGTTGGCTGCTGTATTCCACTTGAGCTCTGGTGGATACATATTAGTGACCATATAAGTAAGCAAATATTATCAATATTGAGTATGTCATCCAAATACCGATATGTACTATTAAACGCATCAATAATGTCTTCCCGGCTTACTCAACATAAAATCTGTTTCATAAGAGTATAAAAACAAATATGCGATAAGTGAAGCACAGCTAGTATCCATAGAAATACCAACAACCAGGCTGTAAACGGTTTTACTCTATCTAATAAAGAGGGTATCTAGGTAACGCTCTACAAACATCAGCGTAAGCCCACACGTCATAATTATCATTAGGGGGCCTCGTAAAGAAAGCCTTGACATTATTACAAGCAAGAAAAGTAGTCCATTGTCTAGCAAATGGTTTTTGTATAAGCTGAATCAAATTTATCTTTGACCAGGTTATGTGGTAAAGTGTGAAACATTTTAGGTAATAAGGGTAGAGGCATGGCAATGCTTACACCGTAATTGCTTCACGGGCTTCTTCGGAGTTTTCGATCGACTAAAACAGATTGATTCCTGAAGGTTCTAAAGATTATTTTCAATATTTTATAGCATGTTCGTCAACGTACTGACGTGGGATTGTAGTCATAGATACGTGGAAATAATACACACTCATGGTGACCTAAATACAACGTAGGTGTGAGTGCACTAACTTAAAACCAACGTCAATACAACGACGGGCTTTGATGTATGTTTGACCTCTGAATATGACGTCTAAAAACTTTAATTTTGACTGTTAATCCAACGTCAGTACTACCTTGGTTTATGACTTTTCACCAACAGTCTACTGAAGACAAATACCGTTGATTTGACGTTAGATACAGCGTGCGTTGGATTTTGACGTCCGTTGGACGTCAACGTTCGATGTTAATACAACATCGGACTTGAAACGTATATTTGATGTTGGAATATGTCGTCAAAAAATCCAAATTTAACTTCATAACAACTTATAAAGCCTATTGATGATATACCGTCGTTGCCTTGAAGTCAAATTACGTTGATTTGACGTCATATAAAAGGTCACTATGCTTTCCTCTTTAATTGTACGATGACCTGACAGGCTGTGGACCCTATGATGACGCCTACCTAAAGCCCATTGGGACGGTGGCATTTGATGTTTGTCTATGATCTTTCTTGTCGTGCCCTTAATGGTGTACAACGACCTATTCCCACCGTTGATATGACGTCGATGTAACGTTGGGTTACGACTCATCACGGACACTGGGTGCGCCAAGCCGCCGCGATGGGATATTTACTTAAAAACGTCACGCGCAAAAAAACGTAAACAAACTGCGTTTTGAGCAGATTTCAGGATGGCGGTCAAAATGACACCAGTGATGTAAACTGTATTCAACTGACAATGTACAACTATGACACACATAAACAAATACATGAATTCGTTTGTTACAGAATGAATTTTAAGTTTTTACGTGTTTTGTCGATTCTTTTTTATTAAAAATACGATTTCTAGGCTTTTACAAATTATCGAACGTTTCGAAAATTTATGTGAAATTTTAGCTTTTAATCAAATTGATAATTACAGTTTATTCTTATAGCGAGAACAAAGACGAAAGCATTAAAGTCAGGAAAAAGTCTTCCTCTACAGACTTGTACAATTTCATCAAAATTTGAAAAAAAATACTTTTTTCTACCCCAAAAAACCGTTTCATGACCGTTCATAAAATTACACACAGAAAAGTCAGACTCTCTTCAACCGTGTGCTTCATACAAAAAACATTCAGAATCACATTTTTATCGCTACAATTAAAACATAATTTATACAAGCCATTTCCTTAAAAAATAACCATCATTTTCATGGCCTACTTTTAAAAATAAATTTAGGTCTATGTTGTGTTATTGTGAAAATTATTTCAGTCAACAAACATGCGAAAGAGCAAAATGTCAGCTGTTTATCGATAGACTTAAATTTTTTAATTTTGTACCTCGATTTGTATGAAGATTTTAACAGCGAGAAAAAAGACAAGAACATGAACGATGAGTTTAATCCTTCCTCTGGCAGTATGTGAATTTTCAAGCAAATTTGAAAAAAGTACTTTTTTCTACCCAAAAAAACGTTTGGTCACTGTTTTATGCAACCGTTTCGAACGTTGTTTTTGTGTAGTTTGTTACACGGCATGGAATACGGCATGCAATACATCGGTCAGCTCTGTGTGTGATAAATTCTGAAATTACCTGATATATTGTAGTGAACAGACAGTCGATAAGAGACAAAATATTTATGCTAACATGATATATTTTAAAATCGATTTTTATTGAAAATATTGCAAAAAATCAATACCGTGTTTCCCCGACGATCACATTCCAACACAGAATTGTGACGTCACAATGGTTGTAATAGTATAATCACAGGGTGAAAAGGTGTACCCGGACAATTTTTTAAATCTTCGTTCGAAAGGACGTGTGTTTTTAGTTTTTTTTGGTCGAAGAGCCCTTTAAAAAAAATATCATTGGTTATTATCCTTTCGACCCATCCACCACCCCACATCCCCCCCACCCTACACCCAGCACATTTTTTTTTGAATGGACAGAATTAATATAGAATGCGAACTTTGATTTTAAATGTATTTTAAGGCCATTTGGATTGTCCACGCAAATATAATATGAACTAGGGCTTTATTGATTTGAACTGCGACCGCAGAGGGAAGTAAGATGGGTGAATAGTCCAATTAGACATGCCATCACCAGGGCTCCAGACCATCCTAATGGGGTTCCTCCATTGTTATGGCATTTTTGGACTTGTTACATTTTCGATTTCCGAGTTAGGCGTAGGGTCGGGCGTACCGTGCTTTCGCAAAGCTACGCCAAAGACACCTACCATCTTTTATGAAACTATATTAGTTCCAATCATCAGTAAGGGATGGGAAGAACCCTGCATGTATAGTCTATAGGGTAGATAGGCTCGTGAGGATAATAAATACTATTTAACATGGATAACCCGAGTACTGAATACTGTTTTAACCCGGGCCGTGGGTACTGAATACTCTCTAAATTTGCCCGGAATACTGCGCACCAAAAGGGGTAGAAACAGCCCACAAAAGGGTTTCCACTCTCCCAATCAAAATTAGACGATCATCATCACTTCACCAATTCAAACGCTTAAATTGCTAAAAGACCATCTAATGAAATTGCAACTATATTCTTATAACGTATATCGTCTCGTGGTCTAGCTATTATGTTGTCTCACCATGGGATAAATAAGAGCTATTAACATTATATATTTACTTTAAACTTATAAATCGGCTACTGTGCAGCTTCTTCTATTTTTTATTGTTCTAACGTACTTAAAATTTTAAGATGGTCGCCAAAATGAGAAAAGCATGAAAAACAGCAGTATTATAGAACACACAAGTCTGCCATGTGCTTTTGTCAGCAAGGACATTTGTCATTCCTGATTTATGAAGCAGAACCATTTTAAATGGATTGGAGGCGGTCTGGAAGACTATAGGCGTCTATTCAAATTAGTAATGCGTTTCATTTTCATATTAAATGTGCATAATATTATGCTCTAACCACAACTTTGCCAAAATAAAATTCATAGTTATTGGACATGTCAATAGCATTGAATAATTGCTAAGGATGAACTGTATACATATTTTCATACAGTAAGACGAAGATGTGTGTTTATTTTCATGAACATAGGTAATAGAGGATCTTACATCAGAGCTGACAGAGCTTAAAGTGATCCCTAAGTGTCAGCCATGTCCACTGGCACAGATATATATATTATAGGGAGGTCAAGTGTAGTTTAAATGTTGGATATACTGAGGTTTAATGGATTCATGTCATTCAACTGAAAAAGTGATCATCTGTTTAATAGGCATGTCAAACATATAATACATACTGGTAATGGCAGTGAGTGAAATGTATACATTATTGGTGCAATATTATCAACAGTTTAGTAATATAATAATAACTATTATCTTTGCACTATTCTAGTAATTAATTTTAATGATTGCAAAAATGCGACTTATGTAGAAAAACTAATGGGACGCTGCGAGTTGTTAGCTTTTAAACAAATGTTTGTCCCTTTAAAGTCCATAATTGATATGTTAATAAAACAACTTACAACCCTATGCTGTTTTTTTTTTAAAGTTGTGTCACAGGTTTATTCTCCGTTATATGTACACTTAACAGTCAGTTCAATAAAACTATGTACTTCGTCTCAAATGGAATGATGAGTGTTTTTTTTATTGAGTATGAAATAAGCAAAACTACTTTTTCACATCACTCTCATTGGCATGGATGACAGCGCTAAATGCATGTGGGAGGAAACCTGCATGCACAGATCCTTGTGAAAAGCTTGAGTGTCAATTAGTGTTGAGAACAAGAACTGTAGATGTAGTTCAAGATAATCCATTCAATTTATTGTTCAATACTTAGATCCATTACAGTTGTATACCATAACCTTGTGATTTGTAAAAATGGCAGCAATTTTCTGAAAAATAAATAAAATGCAAACACTGAGTATTGCAACTTAAATATCTGCTGTACATGAAATACTAAAACTTGATCACTTTTAATAATTACAAAACATTTATTTTATATAGAACCTATACAGGCCAAATAAAATAAAAATTAAACCTGTGTTTACATATCATTGTCAATAAAAGTGGGCCAGTATATTTATTCGGTATCAAATATTTACTTGTTATCATAGTTTTACTCCATGAATTATATTTAGACCACAAGAACATTAAATAAAGAAAAATCTGACTGGCTGCAGGCTTAAACATATTAAAACAGATTATATTTTTTTTTTATTCCCAATAAAAAGAGGAGTCAGCAGTGTATTAAGGGAGCTGGTCTGGTTTAATACAGTAAACACAGACCTGTATATTTAATTCGGTCTTAGTCAATATAAAATTTACTAAAAAAGATTACCAAATGATTTTTTTTTAATACTGAGAACGTATGTATTGTTAATGATCCTTTTCATGCTTTAATAAATACTGATAAAGGTAATCCTTTGGGAGCAACAAACACAATTAAGAGAATAAAGCAGCAGACTCGGTTTTATTGAGTCTGTTAATGAGAAGTAATGAAAGAAGCAACACCTCTCACGCCCCCTAGCACAGGCTTAAGCGGTATTCTACTTCAAAGCCACCTATGTTGGGCTCGTTGGTCCCAAAAAACAAGTAAAAATAACACTACTGATACGGTCTCTCAGTTCCACCTTTCAAGGCAAGGTTTCCATGTGTTTTAACTAGATTTATCTAATTATTATTTATTTATTTTTTGCATTGATGTGAAATGCTTCTCCACCATACAGATAAGTTCTGCTTACAAACCTCTATGAAATCCATCTTGTCTTTGTGAGCTCCTCCAACCCCACCTCATCCAACCAAGAGTCGCATTTATGATCAGAATATGTAAGATGCAGGCATCATGTCTGATGTCTACCTATGGAAAAAAAATAATGAAACAGTGTATAAACGCAATTGCCAAATTTTAATTTGGATGTGAACATTTCGCTGAAATTAAATAATAATTAGATAGATCTATGTATTCAATTCTTATTTTTATGTACTGTTACTTAGAAAATGTGTTCATCGGGGCTTTTGTCCACAAAATTGGGAAGAGGCCCAGGCTTGTCCATTTTGGGGAAAAAGGACGAGCTTATTTCTCATTTTGGGAAAGATGTAAGATTTTACCAATTAAGTAAATATGACAATACTATGCTTTATTTATATTTTCAGCCAACAGTTATTATAAGTACTGTGTCTCAGTCAGAACTGACTCCACAGACAAAAACACATTGCAGAATTAATGTGTTTCTCAAATTCTGAGACACTGCTGCTTTCTGATTGGCAAACATTTCTGCCACAATTGGGGAAAAAACAGTCAAGTTCTCAATTGGGACAGAGGCCTTTTAGAGGTATCTGTTAAAAAAGCCCTGTTCATGGTACACAGATCACTTTAGAGGAGTCAATCACATAAAATAGAACTGGGATGTAGTGTATATTTTGTTTTTAATTGAAAACCAAGTGTTGTCGTATTTAGCATTTCACTGAACACATTTTAAGTAGGGTTTTAGAGAAAATATGCGGGAGGAACGTAGAAGAGAGAGGAAGGGGGTTGGGGATAGTGGTGGGGGCAGCAGGTTTTTTTTACCAGTTTTGGGGAAGGGGCATTTTGCTCTTAATTGCGGGTGGAATCCATAAATGGGGAATGAAATTTCCAAGGTAAGTTTAAAAAGTGGGGAAGTCTGCATGATTTTAAAAGAAATGTGAGTGGGGAATGGGCCTTTTACAGGCCGCTGCAAAGAATGGTAAAAAGTCCATGGTGAGGGTATGCGTCAGCCTGTGGGTAAATGTAGAGAACGGGGTGGCAGGGATGTGGTTTAGGAATTGCTGTGTCACATGGCCATGCAGCATATGTGGGGTTTGACACTGGCCATTACAGGGTTACCATAATGTTTACCCTTTAACAGGGTTCAGGGCAGAGGGTCTCCCAGCTTTTTTGGGGAACAAGGGAACATGACCATTTTTTATTTTTGGGAAACAATGGAACATTGTATGTTACTGGTAATATTTTTGAGGAAAATTGAGAACATTGGAAACATATTTTTGGGGAACAAAGCAAAATGTTTTGGGGATCACCTGGTCATATTGTCAGGGAACAAGGGAATATGGACCATCCCTGGGAGGGCCTCAGGTCTATGGCTACAGGTATTTTTATACAAACAAGAATGATTCTGAGACTGGAATCAGATGAATAATTCAATGAAATCAACAAATGTCACGACTGATCCAGTTCTGTTTACTATTTACACAGTTTGTCAACATTAACACCATCGATGTGCTTGGCAAATTTCAAGAAAACACTGCATAAACAAACGAAAAAAAGAGTTGTACATGTACACATTTGAACTGACGTGTTATTTGCCTGCAGAGTTCTAAGACAGTCAACTGTTTCCTTCATTACGTTAACCTGTGTATATATCCCAGCGTGAACACCCTGCATCAGATATCGCTATCAAAACTCAGTGGATTCAACGTTTACCAACGCGTAAACACATTCTACGTATTGATGACGTAATCCAAAATTGACATTTTACAAAAAGTGTTCACTCCTGTAAATAAGGTACGCGTAAAATTGATAACTGCGGTCTGAATCGACGTTTTTACAAAAAGAAAATGGCGGCGTTTTGTGATTTTTTTTAATGAAATAGTTCGGCAACACTAAAAATATAATCCCTGTCGCGGATTATCAAAATGATAAAAAAAGCTGAATAATTAGTTCCTGGCGTTCCCACAGTAAAGGGACGTAATTATAATTTTATAAAACACATCTTAGACATTCTTTTCCTGGTTGATGACTTCAAATTTTATTTGTTTGTGTGCTTTTAACTATTTCAAGACATATGTATAAATAGTTCAACGAAATAAAAAAAATATACAGTTTGAAAATTAATAAAAATATATACAAATTAACTATCGCTTTCATGTTATGGATATCGAATTTGTTGGTGGAGGGACTATAAACCTTAGAACTATACACACACACACTGTTATGTAAACCATGTTTAACATTGATATTTGCGCAGTAAAACATGTTTGTTACTTTGTTCACTCTGCAGCTTGTCAGACAACTGAAACGTAAATAAAACCGTCCAATCTTAGAAGTTGGACAATATAACTAAAACATAACATGAGAGAGAAAATCACAAGTAGAATAAAATGCAACATCCGATGGCAATACAAAGGTGGGTTTTAACGTTGGTACAACGTCGGATAATGACATTTAAAAAAACTTTCATTTAGACTGTTAATCCAACATCAATACAACGTTGGCATTGGACGTCCGTTTGTCGTCGAAAAAAAAGGCGTCTAAAAACTTTCATTTTGACTGTGAATTGTTTGTCAGAACAACGATGGATCTATTAATTCAACGTCATTAAATATTGGATTTTTACATCGGTACAACGTCGTAAAATGACGTCTAAAAAACATTCATTTTGACTGTAGTTAATCCAACATCAATACAACGTTGGCATTTGACGTCAGTTTGTCGTCGAAAAAAAAGGCGTCTAAAAACCTTCATTTTGACTGTGAATTGTTTGTTAGAACAACGATGGATTTTTACGTTGTACTAACGTTGTGCTGATGAAAAATGCCTGCTAGATATGATGCTTATTCTGTTTATTATTTACAGAAACGTTCATAATCTCCAAAAAGGACACATGCTGGAAAACTATATCCTTCTCCAGCAATGCTGTTGTTCAATAATCAGAATTTATTATTGGAGACTTTGTCTGCAAGAACTAGAACAAATTTAGTATGACGATTCTGAGTTTCCGACTTCGGATGACGTAAATTGTGAGAAGATCTCAATGGAAGCTGGGAGGAATTATATTTATGAATCATAAAATTGTATACGTATTTTGATAATTTCAAAACATGTTTTCATCCAGGCAGCAAGTGCATTTTTATCTACGGTTTCGCGTTTGCACCACTTATTACACCAGTCGTTTAATGAATCCGCAGTTTCATTACCACATTATTGAAAATCAATATCCGGTAGAAGGCGATACTGAGGAACTTTGTCAATTAGATGCCTGATCATTTTATCCTCAATAATATCACGATTGCCAGTGACTATATCACCGGCAGTTTTATAACACAATTTCGAATTCTGACATCCTAGATCAGTTGGTGTAGAAGTCTCGATTTCAAGATCAGAAACTATCATATTGTAATTACAATATTTCTAGTCGATGTTTTATACTTGTAATTCAGTAGTCTTGCAATCTTTTGGAATTGTGTCAATAGCTAGCTTGTCACTAATAATACACACTGACCAAATTAATGAAATCGATGCCTTTGTCTAAATTAGTTATTTAAAAAAATATGCCTATGATGGTCAGATGGCGCATCAATAGCTGGACGCAAAATAATTTGCGTGTTGCTTTGACTTATTAACACAACAATATAAAACGGATTGGTAGGGATATAAATGGCATCGGCCTCTTCGTCAAGTTTCTGTAAACAAGAAAACAATAGAATGACTACTTTGTTAAGATAGGCCTGTCTAATAAGTTCTATCATTTATACGTAATGGATAAAACGTTTGTAATTGTTTCATCCATTTCAGATCAGCAATATGTCTAGCTTTTATCTTGTATCCTTTGGTAGCAGCTTTATCAAATTCAATGAAATCCACCAGCTGAATGCTAACATCATTATGTTATAGAATGCCCCGAATACTTAAAGTGTGTATACAGATTTTCTTTAAAATCTTTTCGATTGTCGCATTTTATACGAATGTCACGAAAACGAACTTTCTCTCATGAACAGATTCAAAAAAACTGTGTTTGTGTTTGTCGCTTACACGGGATCACATTTTCAATATTTACTGACATTCATACTATCGTTTGTTTAGTGCTGTTTGGAATAGTATTGTTTACTTGTCCTTTGGGATCATCAAGCCCATTCTGTGTTGCTTTAAAGTAGAATTTCGCTTAAGCCGGTGCTAGGAGGCGTGAGAGGTGTTGCACCTTATAATTACCTCTCATGAACAGACACAATAAAACCGAGTCTGCTACTTTTCTCTCTTATTTGTGTTTTTTGCTTTCAAGGGAGCACATTTTCTGTATTTATTTCATGGAACGACTAGTTTATTCGGAATACTGTATAACACATTTAGGAAGATTTAATGTTTACATAAACGCTATTACTAGCTGATCATGAAATATCTGAAATTATATTGATACAGAACACAGTACCATTTGTTGTGGATTTGATAGTGAAATATTTTCTGACAAGTATTTATATGCACTACACCTTTTCGAGTTGCACTTAAAAATAGTGAGATAGAAAGTGCATCTACTGTTTAACATAATATTAACTGATAATTTAACTTTCAATCAATTTAGTACAGACGTTTTAAGGGGCGTTAATTTGGCAGAAGGTGTATTACTGAATATTGAATTAGTGCCAGGAAAATAAACGGTAGACGCCGAACGAAGATTCATTCGTGATAAATTGATCGATACTTTAAGTGTAACAGTATTAACAGTTATCTGGTGAAGATATACAGCAAACGAAGTATGAAATTTTAGAGGTGAAATAAAATGACATTTGGTGCTTTTAATAGCAGCTTTTTGGTTGTTTTTCACAAGATTTCATCCGTTTATATTACAGAGCAAAGCAAATGGAAACAACGGTGAAGCCGCTATCTCTATAGGATGGGAAGAAAACAACAACATTGATCTCATCCATATAACTTGTGTTTTATCTGCATAATTATTAGTAAGGCCGGAGATACTTGCAAAACAGCTGAATGTTAGCATTAAGTCATTCCGTGGTTCTCTAGATTTTGACATTTATACATATAATTATAGTGAACTAATGTATTGCCTGCTCGATATGAGCAAATATTATAAGAGATATATGATTCACCATACACTGTGAGATTGGACCATATTACTGTATTTAATGTCTTGAACAACACATAACATAAAAGAAATTCAGTAAACACATTGTTAATGTCAGGATATTTTGACACAGACGTTGAACTATTTTGTCGGCTAAATGGACCAATGTCATAAAGGCATTAAATGTCGGAAAATAAAGTATCTATCGCATAATACAATCGTACCTTACACGATATCTTAGACGGTTATTATTGCTTAGAATGCGAATTGTATTCCGAGTGCACCCTAAAACGTGAACAAGCATTAACTTTGGCTCGTATGATCTTTTTCCCATATAAACAAACTATATCGAGATCATTGTCGGGGATGGTTTAGTATTGAGTGTTGTTTTATGGCTTTCAAAGCTTTTTTATATTCATATATACATGATCATCTTTGTGTTATTTTTTTCTTTTAATGCTGCCTGCTTTGTTAGGGAATATAATCTGGCGGTGATTTCTTTATTAACACTTTTCCGTTTTTTGGAATGACAATATGGTAAGAATGAGGTTTGGTGTACCTTAGAACCAGGTTTATACATATAGCGACCTTTTTGAGACGACTGGTAGCCTTATTTTAAACTAGTTTGTAGTATTGATGTCACATGCTTTGCTTCGTATAAACTTTGTCATTGTTTTTGTTTTAATGACTGTTTTTTGTTAAATCTACATTTCCTGTTCGACTTTTATACCTACTTTTGAGGTACGGAAAATCAATTGTCGATATGTGGTTACATGCTGGGGCCGTAGTGACATTGAGATAATTTGAAAACATTACTGGTGCATCATGCTTTTGTTAGATTTGTCCCAACATGTTTTTTGTTTTGAACTGTTTCGTTTTATTGGGATTACAATAGGGTCGGAGAGGGGTTTGATTTACCCTAGAACCTGGGTTAAACCTCCCCAGCGGCCTTTTTTGCCACTAACCGTTCCAATGCGGTACATGTAGCCCTATTGTATAAGTAGATGTACAAATCGAACAGGAAAAGTAGCATTCAATGAGACAATCAACCACAAACACACAAAGAAACAAAGACCAACCATATAAATTATAGATTAGATAAGATATCACAAACACACAAGGGTTGACAATAGGACTACCGCCTTGGAATAGTCAGTGGTAAAAAGGCCGCGGGGGTGTAAACCAGGTTCTAGGGTGCACCAAACCTCACTTTTAACCTACTGTGCATTTCAGTGTACCTATGCGTCGAATATGAATCGAGATTTTTTTTTATTCCTTTCTATATGTTTTCATACCTGATATGATTGAATAGAATGAAAACGGACGCTCCTGAATCTGTTTAAAATCTTCGAGTAGCCATCCTCTAAGCTTCGCAATGCCAAAAAATCATTTTGAACACCCATATTTACATGTAATTTTATTGACAGCCGAAAACCAAAATGGCGACAGCGGAACATTCCATTTTTTAGGGTAGGGTGACTTAAAAAATCTGTTGACCAACGGTGGTGTAAATAACAAAATATAAACTCAGTATACTATTTACCTAGCCTATATTTGCTACATATAATGGTTTTCATTCCAAAATAAAGGATAAGTATGATCGATTACCGGAGGTGCTGAACATTGAACAACAACCTCACCCTGCGTTTTACATGGTACATCCGAACCCTAGAAACAGACATGCGCAGACGACAATTTCTAAAAATAAGGCCGCCATGTTGTTTTAATTTTTACAATATAAACTATGGGGTCAAAATTAATTTTAGGCTTTGTGAAGCATAGCGGATGGCTATGGCAAGATTGTAAACAGATCCAGGAGCGTCTATTTTCATTCTATCTAACCATATCAGGTATGAAAACATATAGTAAGTAATAAAAAAAAATATCGATTCATATTTGACGCACAGGCACCCTGAAATGCACAGTAGTGTCATCCCAATAAACGGGACAGTGTAAATAAAGATATCCCCGCCAGGTTATAATCTCTAACAAACAAGGCACGTTAATAGGCAATATAAGTAAAACACAAAAAACCCCACATAAATGATCATGAATATATAATATAAAACACAAACTCCTTGAAAGCCACAAAGTAAGTATTCAATGACTGACAGAAGCCAGAACAACAGGAGACCAAACCGTTAAGAGTACGACAAGACAAGATTAAAGACAAACATCAAACGCTACCGTCCTATAATGCTTTAGGTAGGTTCAGCAAAATCTTTCCTTTCATCGCACAATCAAAGAGGAAAGCATAGCGGCGAACTGTAAATGGGTCAACCACTAATCATGCGGTGATTAGCATACAGCGTCTCTTTGATCCAGCCATAAGCAATCTTACAAACTGGTGGAAACTGGAGCATGGGTTTCCTTTTTTAAATGTTGATAACGACTTTTTCACCCGCACAGTGTTTTTTGTTGAGCCAATCATCAACAGAAACGGGCAGATCATGTTGCTTTCAATGAAAATAATGGCTTTTAAAATTGTAACAGAGACAGTTTATATTACTGTGTATCATTAATTACTCATACAAAATGAACACGCTTCGGAATATTTTACTCTTTTTTTTTATAGCACTACTGAATAAAGATCAACAAGCCTCATGCAATGCGTTATTGTCAGTCGGTCCGTCAGGCATTTTTTCATGATTTCGTGATCACTACTCCACAAAACCTACTTAACAATGTGGCATACGAAGGTTCGCTCTAGAACAATTCAAGGCAAATCTTGAATAGTTCTAAAATGGAGGTCTCGAACTATGTATCATCTTGCATGTCAACGAACTGGTAATACAGCGTTTGAACTGTTAGGAACTGTCACAGAACTAACATTTATTGAACCTCGAAGAAACAGAATTAATGAACACATGTGGCCAGCAAATATTCTTGAACTGGTTATAAAAGGTTCATCTCGGTGTCTAAGACTAAATGTTTTATAACATTTCAAGTCAAATTGATAACCATGTTTATGAAAATTTCACGGTTGTAATTATAAGCCTTGAACAATTTAAACACTAAGTTATACATTAAGTAAAAGGAAGTATATAACTCTAACTAAAAGTGTAGCATTTTCAGAACAAAGACAACAAAAACGAATAATATTTACAAATTATTTCTTTTTGGATACCCTAATACAAATACATACAAGAAGATAAAAATAGTAAAATCAGCTTCTGGCGTCAATATATTCCAGTCATAAGGTGTGCTATTTGAAAAGAAAAGTAGTTTGTTATTTTGTCATTTTACATTTAACCAAGTCACCACTCATTAATAAATTGACTGTCACTGACGTAATCTTTCTGACATCAATGG
Organism: Cyrtodaria siliqua; assembly: GCA_037043455.1. Lineage (NCBI taxonomy): Eukaryota > Metazoa > Mollusca > Bivalvia > Adapedonta > Hiatellidae > Cyrtodaria > Cyrtodaria siliqua. Next base: position 107,380 of record JAWPHD010007884.1, on the reverse strand, counting down.
TGACGCATTTTATTCAATACGGAGAGACTTTAAAGCCTTGGAGTAGTGGAACCACCTATTCGAAATTTAAGTGAGAAAACAAAGTACTTGAGAATATACACCGTGTATATAAATATCGGGCTCAATGATTCTCAAAGATCGGAATGCATAACAGTTCTGATTGCAAACACGGGGAGACATTTTACCGCACACTGCACAGATAACGAGACTGGGATATATAAAGATTATGGAAAACATTATTTTGATCCTAAATTGCACTATCTTATGCAGAGAAGCAATTTCTCGATTTAGACTGTATGTACTCATCTACTGCCTACAAATAACAACATGTGTCGTCTGAACTCATCATTAAGCTTTCTTAAGGAGTGCTTACACACAGTGTTAACTTGCTCCGCCGTATACCTAAATGTACACTCTAGTAACAGAATTTTGATCTGACATTTTTATACAAAGTCACAGCTTAGATGTGTTGTGATCGTTGCCTAGACATGACAAAAACTGTCGCGTGAACTCCTCCTAGCCTTTTACGGATTGCTTCCAAGCTTGGCACAGATCGTTGACATTTTGTCCATATTTGCACATGTATCCAGAAATATGACCTTTTCCCGACTTAAATTTTGTTACTTGTCCATTTTCAAACAATAGCCTCATACATTGTTGTGTGAGTTTTTTTTTAAATGTGTACATTGAAACATGTGTTTGATTTGACAAGTTTTTGTAGTGTTAGGACCAGTTATAATCTTTATGCTATGCGATCATTGCTTATAAAATGGTAGAATATTTTTCGCCTGAACTTTTCCTACAGTCCTTTACCAACTGCCTTCCCACTTGGCACATATCTGTGGCATCATGTACAAATATGGTAACTTGTAGTAAGGGTTAAATCTGTATGTCCATCGCCATATGCATGTCATCTTCGGGATGGTTAAAATTATGTACTATTGATTTTTATGAATATTGAGTTCTGCTCAATCCGGGGCTAGAGGGCGTGAGCGGTAGCTAGCATAGTTCACTACCGTTCATTAACATTCTCAATCAAACCGAGACTGCAATATTTTGTATGTGTCGTGTTCGGCCTTTTTCCAAAGGTCCATTATCATACTTTTTTATATAGCACAGTGGCGTTGCTTGTGCAGTGTGGCGGCAATAAAACGTTTCCCCGCGCTTGCAATCAGGACTGTTATTCATTCGATCTTTGGAGATCGCTGAGCCCGATACTTATATTTAGTTATGGGTGGTACATTTTCAATTGCTTTTGTTTTCTTACTTAATTTTCGATTCGGTGGTTCCACTACTACGGCCGATAAAAGGCTACCCTCGGGCGTGAGCAGTATCTAGCATATTTCACTACCGTTCATGAACAGTCTCGATCAAACCGAGACTGCAATATTTTGTATGTGTCGTGTTCGGCCGTTTCAAAAGGTCCGTTATCATACTCTTTTAATGCGAGAATGTTGCAGTTGAGGGTGCGTGCGTAAAAGAACAACTGTCTAGTTTACCTTGCTACAATTGTGTAAGAAAGAAGCAGTCAGAAACATGTACCTTTAGTAACAGCAAACATAAAAATATATTTTAGATACATGCTATATATATGAAACAAAATGCACTTGCTAGACATTTTCATAAGACAGTATGTGGGCTGAGTAATGCAGTCGAGGGCTAAATACTATAACATTTGACCATTTTTCTATATGCAGTTACTTAAGAGACCTTCTTGCCTGAAGTATTTAAGTCTCATTAATTTTACACGTTAGTTTTAAAACACTATCATCTTTAAAAATTAAAGTCACCAGGTTATGTTGTTTTTATTTTAGCAATTATTGCCGACCAATATAATAAACTATGTTAAATTACTTTAAACCATTCAAACCTACATCGATCGGTGGACAACTGGTGGTTTTGTTACATAGACTAATATTATTTTGGTAATATCTACCTCATATTTTATGGCATGTTTCTGGACATTTCTTTATAAAATAAGCTGATGGGGTAAAAAAGGTGTTATCCATTTATCATAGTTGACTTTAGTCTGATTATACCTGTTGTAATACTGTATACTAACACGTTTACAATGAGCAGATATAATTCAATCGTTGAATAACATGTACAACATTAAATGAATAATCAAATGATGTATTGTTATTACATTGTGACATATATATATCTGCGAATACTTGTACTGCAGCGATCATTTACAATCAGTGTTACATATATATTTTGTCTTTAATTTGTAATCAGCATGTTATATTTATTCAATGTATAGTTAAGGGTGTATAGAAAATATGTTACAAAACAGTAAATCAATAGAGGAAATTTAGAAAACTGGTGAAAGCAAAGGACTTTTTGAAACAAGCAGCAATCATTTGCCTTAATGGCGGCGCATCTTGAGCGCGCAGCCTATATTTGTACAGGTTTTTGATGCTGCATATGGAGGAGTACGTGACATATGGAGGAGCACGAGATTAAAAATTCTGGGGGTAATAGACTGGCCAAAATGTTGGGGGTAAAATACTGGCCATAAGATCGAGTTGTTGTATTGAAATTGCTGTATTGAAATTGGCGCTATGCCATAGGTCCATATATTAGGTAACTCTTACAGCTACAACTTTGAAACTTTATACAGTTGTTCTAAATCATAACATAACCCAGCATATCAGGTTTCATAACTCTTCGCTGATTTCTGCAAACGTTATACCCCTTTTTGTTATATTAGTTAAGTTTTCCGTTAAGGTCCACTTTTTAGCCAGTTTGTTTTTGGAAAAGAATACGACTTATTGTCATCCCTTGATCGGCATTGGCGTATTTGGTTAAGCTTTATGTTAAGGTGCACTTCTTTCAGTAACTATAACAGATACAGCATTGAAACCTTGCTTGAGCATGCTATTTCCTGACGCAAGAGATGCAATATTGGTTTCCACCCAGGAAAATCTCATGATCAGCCCTACGTGGCACACACCTATGACAAAATTCAGTGTCAAACATTCAAAAAACAAACTGTATGATATCTTACCACTACAATACAAACCACTTCTTCCGAATACATGTCCATCTACCCCAGCCATTTGTCATAGTACACATTTCACTGATCATATCAGCTTCTTTATATATTTTTACTTAATTCAAACTACCTCAACATTCTAAAACTCTTCGTAACATTCTAGAAATATATATCATCAGCAATTAATGCAAACACTTCAATATATTTTGATATCTTAAGTATGTGCCTCTGTTATCAAGTTACTATTGCTTATTGCCATATAACTTTTTATACTTTTTAAAAACTTTCCACAGTTTTGTTGTTATATAATTAAATACACATGTTTGTGTCCTGATTTGGAAAAAGGGACGATATGGTAGTAATATAAACTATATATGTAAATCAACAAATGCCCGTTAGCGTGTATATACACAAGTAAATATATATAAGAACACATTATAATGATTTATACAGTCTGATTTCTTTTAGGAAATCCAAAACAAAACTGAAATCTATAGTATCAAGTAACTCTTTCATAGTATTAACATTGTAGTACCTTTGACGCATAGGATCAAAGTCTACACATTCCAACTAGATGTGTTTGACCGTTAACGGTGCAAAGCAGGGTATACATTCTGGTAATTGATCACCTTGTAATAAATATGAATGAGTATAATATGTATGCCCTATCCTGCACCGGGCTAGGACAACTTCTTCCCGACGAATGGGTCTACTAGAAGAACGCCATTCTCCCAGTAACGGTTTAATTGAATGGAGTTTATTGTTAACTGACAAATCCCAAGCGGCTTGTCAAGAGTTACGAATAAATGTGTTAATACAACTTTTTAAATCGGTATAAGGTAATTTAGCATTAGATATATGTAAACCTAATGCTGCTTTAGCAGCACTATCAGCTCTGTCATTACCACGTATTCCTACATGACTTGGAAGCCAGCAGAAAATAATAACATTATCAACTATAAGAGAATTGTACTTTTCTAAAAGTTGAAGTACAACAGGGTTATTATGTTTCATATTACCCAGTGCTTGGAGAGATGAAAGGGAATCAGAAAATATTACAAAATGGTCATCATCAGATTCCTGAATATAATTTAAGGCAAGTTCAATTGCCTTAAGTTCAGCTGAAAAGATAGAGGCCTTGTCAGGCAGGCGGCTCTTTATGCTGTGTTTGTGAACAACAGCTGCTGCAGCTACCTTATCTCCATCTTTAGAACCATCTGTGTATATATGTTGAAAGTTACTGTATTTCGATTTAATTTCATTAAACAGTAGGGTCTGTACTGGATTTGTTACTATTACAAAGATCTAAAATAATTGTTGTTATTCCCAAAGGCCACGGTGTAATTTGTGGTACTTTGTATTTGGCAATCAAATTTAGGTCGATTTCAGTGTCTCTTAATTTTGGTTTAATACGAAGACCAAATGGTCGAACATTATCGAAAGTTGGGTTTGAAGAGTTATATTTTAATTTGTCCCGTCTATGAGACAGTGATGGTTCATTAGCTTCAACATATAGACTTTCGGCTGGTGATGTACGAAAGGCACCTAAGGCGAGTCGTAATCCTTGATTATGTATAGGATCGAGCATCTGCAAGTATGACTTACGAGTCGATCCATATACTATTGAGATAAGTAGTCCAGCTTGGATCTGATAAGAGATCTGTAAGTAAATTAAGAGTTTTAAGGCACTTGGTTTTCAAGTATTTAAGGTGTGGCATAAATGTTAATTTACGGTCGAAAATAAGACCAAGGAATTTTGTCTCATCCACTACTGGTATTGGTGACCCATCCAGTGTTAGATGAGGGTCTTCTTGATGTTTACATAGTTGACAAAAATGCATACAATTAGTTTTAGAAAAATTAAGTAATTATCCACTTGCCCAACTACAAAAAACACAGCCGGCAGTTTTAAAATTTCTTAAAAAAGAACTAGCACAGGCGGGTGGCTTTAAAGTAAGTGTTGATGTGAAACATACTTTTAAAAAAATATCGATGGGAGACAAAGCAATATAAAAGATCGGACAGGGAAAGTAGCATTCAAGGAGGACAGTCAACCATAAAACACAGAAACAAACACGCAAACAGACAAACAAGAAGGTAAAAGTAATAATAAATGCAAACGACATCACAAACGCAAAAGGGTTGACAATAGGGCTACCGCCGTGGAACGGTCATTGGCAAAGTAGGCCACTGAGGGTTTAAACCGGTTCTAGGGTGCACCAAACTTCACACTTACCCTACTGTCATCCCATTAAAACAGGACAGTGTAAATAAAGAAATCCCCGCCATGATCTAATATCTAATATCAATGAAGTTTGTTGAGACATTGTTGAAGTTGTCTCTCAATAGTGTTCAACATGTTTTTTGCACGATAACATTTAACAAAGTCGGCAATCCACACCAGGATTGATGCATTTAACTATACAATTAATTTTTATATTAAAAAGGGTGACAGAGAGTATGCTGCCCTGTGGCACACCATCTCCTGTTCATGAATGTCAGAGAGGGTTGAACCCATTCGGACAGAAAACTGTCTGTCATCTAAGAAATTCTCTATAAAAATTGGTAATCGGCCTCTAAGACCAAGGTCATAAAGATCATTCATGATACCGTACTTCCATGCAGTATCATAAGCTTTCTCCAAGTCAAAAAATACAGCGACTAGACGTTCTTTCTTTACGAAAGGTTCCCTAATAAATGATTCAAATCGAATGAGATTGTCTGTTGTGCCTCATTGGCGCCGGAATCCACTTTGATACTTTGTTATTAGCTTGTTGAATTCCAGGTACCAAACGAGTCTCTCATTAATCATTCGTTCCATGGTTTCACATATACAACTCGTTAAAGCAATAGGGCGATAATTTATTAGGTCCGTATGATCCTTTCCAGGTTTGGGGACTGGAATAACGATTGCTTCCCGCCAAGAATCCGGGAAGTTTCCTGTCACCCAAACGTTAATAAATATATCAAGAATTGTAGAGAGACGGGTTTCAGGTAAATGTTTTAATAATTGATAATGGATATCATCAGGACTACATGATGTATCATGAGCCTTTCAAAGGGATTGTCGAAGTTCTTTGAGAGTGAACAGTTTATTGTTTTTCTCCTCATTTGTCGACTTGAAATTCAGCTTCTTCTGTTCTTTTAATTTCTTTTTTTTTTAGAAAATTTGTTTGAAAATTTTCAGAGAAAGTGTTTTTAGAAAATGTTTCTGCCATAGTGTTCGTAGTATCTTTGACAGATGTAATATCCTCATTACCAGTTTAAAGATGATTACACAACTAGAATTACCTTAACCGTTTATTTTCCGGACCATGTCCCACGTCTTCTTAATAGATGAGCGAGAGTTTAGCCTGGAGACATAAGATCTCCAGGATTTCCTCTTACTATCCTTAATAGTACGACTGGCTTTCGCACGAAAAACTCTAAAAGTATCTAAGTTATTTTGAGCTGGCCGCAAGTTAAAAACATTCAATGCAGCTTTACCATCGCTGACTGCCTTTTTTCAGTCATCATCGTACCATGGTTTATGTGGGCGTTTTGGATTTTCTGAGGTTTTTGGAATAGTTTGATCAGCTATATCATTAAGGGTTTTGGTAAAAAGAGCAGTTGCGTCTTCGACATCCTCGAAAACGGAAGGCTTTAATTGTTCCTCACGAAGAGATTGATTATATATGGCAAGTTTAAAAAAAGTTTATGACATTAGTACAGGAACATATACTCAAGTTGACCGATTGACTGGAGCTGGTATATTTGACATTTTTTCAAAGGTTGGCTCAAAGATATTTAGTGAGTCTGTGAAAACAGCAGGGAAAAGGGCATTAGAAACTGCTTGTAAACAAATCATAGAGAGTGGTTCTAAGAAACTTTGGGATGAAGTAGGAAAGATGGCTGCTGATAAGTTAGTTTCAGTTATAAAACCTAAACCGAAAGGTGAACTAATTTTAAAAAAACTTACACAAGATGCAAACGAAGATGTAGCTAAAGTTGTAGGTAATAATATAATTGAAGAAGATGTAAATACAAAAAATAATAGATTACTTTCCGGAAGGGGAATCAAAAGTATAAATGTTCATACAAGAGTTAAACGATTAATTAATAAAAAATAATCTAATTAATAGTATATATAGATGTTTCGAAGTAAAAAATATAATACCCGATATAAATATGTACCTATTCAATTAGATACCCCTATAGTAATACCTGGAGATACTACTAGACAAATGAAAAGCGGTTATCAATTTACAATAAATGATAGAAGTTCTGACTTTGATTGGTATAACGCTTATTTTGAAATATGTAAACAAGCTTGCTGACGGAGCTTTTTTTGTAGACGCTGACAGAGTTGCTTTAATTAATGATGCTGCTTCATTGATTGATCAAATGCAAGTTAAACAAAATGGAAACATAGTTTACGATGGAATTAATCTTCACAGATTTGTTAATGTCAAAAGTTTACTGAAAATGTCTATCAATTATGCAAGAACAACCGGAACAAATGAATACTTTCATTTAGACAATACAGCTCTAGCGAAGCCCCCAGATGATCAAGTTGGTTATAATCCAGGATTTGCATCTCGTCATCTTTTCGTCATAACTAATCAAAAAGTTGACCATATAATTCTATTAAACAAATATTCCTTCATTGAAGGTTTCGAAACAAACATGCTTCCTCCTAGTCAGATTCAAATTAGCTTGCAACTGACAGATGATAATGTGCTAATTTTCAATTCAAGTGGTGATGATGGTCGAGTAGTTATTAATAAATTAGTTTTGTGGAAACCTAGAATGATATTTAACTCAGATGGTTTAAGTTATGTAATGGCAAATCACATGACAGCAACAAGATGGACTTACCTTCGTGAAATGATACAAGAAGGCGGAAGTTCTGAAGCGACTGAATCTGTATTTAGAATAACGGCTGGTGTTAAAAATCCCAAACATGTTTTTGTGTATTTGTAAAGGGCCGACAAGAGTTCTTCTCAAACACAAAATCCTCATCTTTTAGATACTTTTAAACTAAATGCTGCTAATACTTATTGCTATTTACAATCAGCTAGATTGAAAGTTGGAAACGGAATGTATTATCCAGAGATTGAATACAGTTATGATAATATTATAAGAATATTTAGAGATGTTATTAATTATTCTTACAAACAAAATGATAAAGACACAGGAACTTTACTTAACATAAGTAATTTTCAAACGCTTTTTGATATGATATATTTTGATTTAAGCCATAAAATTGATGAAGTCAGCTTTGATCCAAAACCACTAAATTTGAGATATAAATTAAATATACCTCCTGCTGCTCGATATAAAGCGTATGCTCTGTTTTTTTATGAAGAAAATGTTTTATTGACACTGTCGGAAATGAACTAGTTATAGTCTAAGCTAAGCTTACCCTCCAGCCTATCAGCTGTTGTTTAATCTAACTTATAATATATATGACTTACACAAATTATTCAGTAAATTTATCAGATGGCCAGAAACAAAGTTTAGCGAGGGCTTATGAGAACGAGTGAATTAACACTCAGGTTAAAAAATAACCAACTAACTGGGGATTTTCTTTTTTTGTTAACAGAAACTCAAATTAACAAGAAAAGCTATAATACATGTATTATAGCATGGGGAGTACGGACATATTTGAAAGGCAGTGAAAGGATGAGGGGACACAATCTGTTTGCCGACTTCAGTACTTTATAAATAAAACAATGAAGTTATATAATAAGTGTATTCCAAGCCTTATAGTTACATTGTCTTTTGTCTTTTGGTTTTGTCTGATTTCAAAATGCCAGTTCGGATGAATGTATTATATACAGTAACAAACATTGTATTATAAACAGTAACAAACATTTCCATATTTCACGATAAGGGTAACACTACGTATAGCCGCTTCACTTTCATGGAAGCGCAAAGAAATATTATGGAATGATTTTTTAACACTAGTATAATTGTGTAATGAACAATGTTATATGTATTTATTCTAAAGTTGTGATTATCCCAGAACTAAGTTTGTACAGCTCAGTAAGTGTGCCAGGTTCCCTGCCAGGACTTGAAACTGGATCTCTCTTCTCGAAAGAAAAGCATGCTTCCTTACACTACAGAGATGTTCCCAACAGCACAGAGCGTATAGAAAATTAATCAGCCAACTTAAATTTAGATTAAACATATTTTACTTCAAATTATGTTTATTTACATAGTCCATTCTAGTCACTGATCTTAACTCTTACAGTATGTCCTTTATATGTGCCAGATGAAGCTGCAGGTTATGCTTATAAATTAATTCCAACACTTCATTAAAAAGAAACCCAGTGAAAACAAGCAAATTCAGCGAAGTACCAAGTCCACTATATGTGAAATCACACATCGTAAAATAATGGATACTCCTCAATCCTGCCAAATTTCATAAGACATTATTTTTTTATTTAAATTAACAGCATCCTAGAACTTTGACCAACTGACCTAAATAACAATGCAGTGCTTCCTTTTAATGAGTTTCACATTTTGATGAAGTTTTTATGAACTCCATTTAGGCTGTTGTGAGTGCCACCTTGTGAAATGCATCTGGCAAAGAGAAGGAAGGCTTGGATTAATGTTTATATCTCTGAAAAAGGACAACAACAAGAGGTCAATGACCCTGAAGCTCTATTATTAGGAGTTGATAAATTAGCATTCATGTGAATTTTTATGAAAATCTGTCAAGTAGTTTTAGAGGAGTAGTCGCTACAAATGTTTACTATATAACTCTACGTAAACAAAGATGGTCGCTGGCTGCCATGTTTAATATCGAATCAAAATAATTTTCAACAAGGACCAACATCATGTCATGCTGGTCATTTTAGAAAAAGTTCCATATCTGATTAAATATCAGTTATAGTTTTAAGAAGTAGTCGTTACAGATTTATTTATGTTTTAAATTATTTTTAGCCATGGCGACCATCTTGAAATTCCGGCTAACCTGAAATTTTGGTAGGATCGACTAGACATCAAAATAACATTTTTAGCCAGGGCGACCATCTTGAAATAGCGGCCGACCTGAAATTATGCTAGGATCAACTAGACATCAAGTGCAACATTCCTGTGAAGTTTCATGAGAATCCGTCAAGTAGTTTCAGAGTAGTCGCTACAAGTTTTTATTATGTTACTCTATGTAAACAAAGATGGCTCTTGGCGGCCATGTTTGATGTCGAATCAAAATAATTTTCAACAAGGATCAACATCATGTCATGATGATCATTTTAGAAAAAGTGCCATATCAATATCAGTTTTAGTTTTCAAAAAGTAGTCGCTCCAAATGTTTTTTTAAATCTATTTTTATTCGTGGTGGCCATCTTAAACTTCCAGCCGACCTAAAATGTTGCTAGGATCAACTAAACATCAAGAGCAACATTCCTGTGAAGTAGTTTCAGAGGAGTAGTCGCTACCGGTATTTACTATATGACTCTATGTAAACAAAGGTGGACGCTGGGTGCCATGTCGACAAGGACCAAAAACATGTCATATGTTGATTATTTTAGAAAAAGGCCTATATCAATATCACTTATGGTTTTCAAGAAGTAGTCGCTACAAACTTTTTTTTTAAATCTATTTTTAGCTTTAGTGGCCATCTTGGATGTTACATCAATGTGAATTTTTGCTAGGATGAATTAGTCATCATGGGTTACATTCCTGTAAAGTTTCATGAAAATCCATCCAGTAGTTTCAGAGAAGTAGTCGCTACAAAACAGTTAAGGGCGGACACCGCACTACAGTAAGACTCTGCTGATCTTTGATCAGTAGAGCTAAAAACAAACACAAACTTGTGATTTAACGAGCATTTAACGTTTTAAAATCAAATACGGATCTGTTTCACAATTTACTAGAACATGTAAACGCAAGAGTTAGCAAGCTTGTATACCTTTTTAAAAGAGCATACATTTTTAATCAGTTTAATGCAAAAGTGACGGTAACATATTATACAAAAAGTCAATGATCTTTAGTTCATTATCAGTCGGGTTTACATTCCGGTATTGATTCATACTATACATTGCTCATTCGTCCCCAACGTCGTTCGTAAATAGCAAATAAAAACCAGTCTGTTCTGAAACCGAGAGTTGTTTCCGGCGATGCATATGTATAAACAAAACAAGAGGTCAATGACCTTGAAGCTCTACTGATAGATTTTTGATAGCTAGGTCAACATTTTGTTGAAGTTTCATGAAAATCCATCAAGTAGTTTCATAGGAGTAGTCGCTACAAGTTTTCATTATATAACTCTATGTACAAAGATGGCCGCTGGCGGCCATGTTTAATGTCAAATCAAAATAATTTTTGACAAGGATCAACATCATGTCATACTGATCATTTTAGAAAAAGTCCCATATCAATATCACTTATAGTTTTCAAGAAGTAGTCGCTACAAACTTGTTTTTTGAAAATCTACTTTTAGCCGTGGCTGCCATCTTGAATTTCCGGTCGACCTGAAATTTTTCTAGGATCAACTAGACATCAAGAGCAACATTCCTGTGAAGATTTATGAAAATCAGCCAAGTAGTTTCAGAGGAGTAGTCGCTACAAACTTTTACTATACAAACTATATGTAAACAAAGATGGCCACTGGCGCCCATGTTTAATGTCGAATCAAAATAATTTTCGACAAGGATCAACATCATGTCATGCTGATCATTTTAGAAAAAGTCCCATATCAATATCACTTTATTTTAAATCTATTTTTAGCCGTGGCGGCCATCTTGAATTTCCGGCCAGCCTGAAATTTTTCTAGGATCAACTAGACATCAAGTGCAACATTCCTGTGAAGTTTCATGAACATTCGTCAAGTAGTTTCAGAGGAGTAGTCGCTACAAGTTTTTACTATATAACTCTATGTAAACAAAAATGGCCACTGGCAGCCATGTTTAACGTCGAATCAAAATAATGTTCGACTCGGATCAACATCATGTCATGTTGATCATTTTAGAAAGGTCCCACATAAATATCACTTATAGTTTTCAAGAAGTAGTCAATACAAACTTATCTTTTAAAAATCTATTTTTAGCTGTGGCGGCCATCTTGAATTTCAGGCCTACCTGAAATTTTTCTAGGATCAATTAGACATTAAGAGCAACATTCCTGTAAAGTTTCATGAAAATCCGCCAAGTAGTTTCAGAGGAGTAGTCACTACAAGTTTTTACAATATAACTCTATGTAAACAAAGATGGCCACAGGCAGCCATGTTTAACGTCGAATCAAAAATATTTTTTGACTTTGACAAGGACCAACATCATGACATGCTGATCATTTTAGAAAAAGTCCCATATCAATATCACTTATAGTTTTCATGAAGTGGTCGCTACAAACTCCTATTTTAAAAATCTATTTTTAGCTTTGGTGGCCTTCTTGGATTTCACATCAACATGAATTTTTGCTAGGATCAACTAGACTTCATGGGCAACATTTCTGTTAAGTTTCATGAATATTCATCCCGTAGTTTCAGAGGAGTAGTCGCTACAAATAAAATTTAGGACAGACGGACAGACAGACGGACGACGGACACCGCACCACGGCATAAGCTCTGCTGATCTCTGATCAGTCGAGCTAATAAAAACCGACTTTTAATTTAGTATACAAGCTGTCGTTAAATTTTGTGTCTGATTTCATTCCGATTTATTTTGGCATTTTCATCTTGTTTTTAACATGCCCGCTTGTAAAATTTACATGCCCGACATGATTTTTACTAACTGCGGGCTCCAAAAACCCCAAAGAATGCATAATCCAATACACCAAAATAAACTTGGAACTACTCAAACCTGTAAACATCAAACATGTGCTTCATAATTATTATAAATGTCATCCATGCCTAACAGCACCTTTTTAAGATAACCCTGAAGTAGCCCGTTTAACAGCTTTTTTGGATTTTTTTCTTTCGGTCTGTTTTTTTTCCATAGCATGAAAAAGGTCCGAAATGTGAGATCAGAAGTCATTTCCACTCTAAAAGGTTGCCTCCTTTAACTCAATTTATATAAAGCCACTATATTATGCGATTTTTTTTTTAACGCGACGAGACATAATGACGTCATGTGACATGACGTCACGCCACATGCTATTCTATATTTAACGTCATCTTACTATGACATCGAAATACCATAGCAACCAGTACTTAATCGGGACATTAGCGATAGCATACAGTCAATATAATGGAACAGTGCTAAGGCAAACCCAAGAATTACATCAATGGTTAGTTTTTAAATGGCAAAAAGCCCAACTCAAACTTGGAAAATCCTACTAAAAGTGCATATACCGACCACAAGACATATGGGATCTTGAGATATCACAAGTTAGATATCTCACGATAAGTTGCGATACATCTTGAGAAATTGTAAAATATATCTCAATTTATTTGGAGATATCAATGACTCAAGACTCATTGAGATATCTGAAGATAATTATCTCAAAACAACTTAAGATGTCTCAAGACAGTTATCTCAAGATAAAGTGAGATATACATTGAGATTTATGGGGATTAATTGAGATATCTCAATACAAATATATCGATGTAAATTGAGATATCTCAAGATAAAATGTGATATCTCAACATGGAGTATCAAGATACATTAGACATATATTGAGATATCTCAAGATACGGTGCATCGGGGAGTATTACAATATACATATTTTACTGAGTTGTTCATAATCTGGGTTTCGTAACAATGCGTGTTTGCCTTATCGACAAATTACATTCTAACCGAAGCAGGGGTGTAAAAATTTGGAAAAATCAACTCGCGCTGCAGGACTAGTGGAACCAAATAGCTACTCGCCCTTACCAATTTACCACTCGCCTTGCAGCATATAACCTGAACATTATTTTCACCACTATAGTAAGCTACAATAAGTACATTTGTGTACTCACAGACACTGTAGTAGCTGACAGGCAGTATGTGGATATTTTATTGTTATTCATATAAAGAAAGTGCCATATTATCTAACAACACATTTAATATTATGGTCTGCAACCTGTACTCGTACACTGTCATTAAGATTCATTCGTCAGGGAGTGGGCAAAAGAAATAAGCGCTGAAAAATTAACTTCTACAACAACAACAAACAAGAGGTCAATGACCTTGAAGCTCTACTGATTGATTTTGATTTCAGGAAGTAGTCGGTACAAACTCGTTTTTTGAAAATTTATTTTTAGCTATGGCCGCTGACAGCCATGTTTAACATCGAATCAAAACGATTTTTGACTAGGATCAACATCATGTCATGCTGATCATTTTCGAAAAAGTCCCATATCAATATCACTTATAGTTTTCAAGAAGTAGTTGCTACAAAGTTGTATTTTGAAAATCTATTTTTAGCCATGGCGGCCATCTTGAATTTCCGGCCGACCTGAAATTTTGCTAGGATCAATTAGACATCAAGAGCAACATTCCTGTGAAGTTTCATAAAAATCCGTCAAGTAGTTTCAGAGCAGTAGTCGCTACAAGTTTTCATTATATAGTTTTCAAGAAGTAGTCGCTACAAACTTGTTTTTTAAAAACCTATTTTTATATTTGGTGGCCATCTTGGATTTCACATCAACATGAATTTTTGCTAGGATCACCTAGACTTCATGGGCAACATTTCTGCAAATTGTCATAAAAATCCATTTAGTAGTTTTAGAGGAGTAGTCGCTACAAAAAAGGTTTACGGACAGACAGACGGACGCAGCACCACGGAATAAGCTCTGCTGATCTCTTCAGTATTTTGTCTCCATTGGACCAATAATAGACGCCATAACTAATTATTAGCGGTTGGTAACTACGCTTGTTGTTCAGCCATACCCTTTCAGATTCACCGACACCGCTTGCAGGGTCGCGGACGCAGACTTTCCGAACAGCGACCTCATGTATGTTCGTTCACCCGCCATTTACGGTGTCAATATAAAAAAAAACCACAGTCTGACTGGTTAGCGATATAGTGCATCACACTCCAATTGATTTTAGCGTGAATTGAATTTCTGAACACATGCAGTTTCGATATGTTTGTGTCAGACATGAATAATAGGTAACTTATAGAGAAATTGTTTACAATCAATACTCATGTTACCGACTACATCAGAGGTCTCGCAATTAGGCGAAGTCGCTTTAAACTTCGCTCTAATTTGACCGACTTCGTGTTTTATCCATGTTGGGCGAAATCTGAGTCGTCGGCAATAAGCAAAACTGCAAACTTCTGTGAGTTTTATTGATGGCTAATTATTTTGTCAGCAAGTTTCATCTTAAAATCCATTTCTAACCGTGGCCGCCGTATATATTTTCAGTCCGACCTGAAATTTTGCTAGAAACAACTACACATCATCAGCAACATTTCTGTGAAGCTTCATGACAATCTGTCAAGTTCTTTCAAAGGAGTGGTCGTTACAATTTTTAAATAGTTAACTGTGTAAACAGACAAGGCTGCTCCCAGTCATGTTTCATCAAAATGATTTCTGACAATGACTAACATCATGTGATGTACATCATGTTACAGAAAGTCCCATATCAATATCAGTTATACTTTTTAGGAAGTTGTCGCTACAAATTTGTTTTGTTTTAAGCTTACTTTTAACAGTGCCGACCGTCTTGCATTTTTTGCCAAGCCTGAAGATTTGCCAGGTTCAACTGGGCTGCAAGAGCAACATCCCTCTGCAGTGTCATGAAGGTCCACCAAGTAGTTTCAGAGTAGGCGCAACACATTTTTATACAAGTCCTTATTATATCACTCCATGTCTGGCGGGCATGTTTGATGTGGAATCAAATGTCTTTTCGACATGGCTCAACATCACGTCATGGTGATCATTTTAAAAAAAAACAGCTAACCTTTGTCCATACATATGGTCTTTTGTTCATTTAAGCTTGTAAGAACATGTTCCACCACCATGTAGGCTGTTAAGGAAAAAAGGAAAATAGGTGTGTTTCCTATTGCATGCTTTAAAAAATTAGGGTCGGTAGGTAGGAAATTTATATAAGTTTGTTTTTCGAGCAAGATATTTTGAGATGCTACATGTATTTATCTTATAAACCCCATACAAGTTGATGATACAACTGAAAGTTCCTCTGTAATGTAAGTTTACCTCGATATATTGCAATAAATCATTGTTCAGAACATTTTTTTTTTTCATTGAAAGTTTTAGGGTTGGCCCCTTAAAAACAGGGTCGGTCGGGCCACCGGAAACACAGGTATTGTTTTTTTTGGCATAACACAGACCAGCCACTTGTTCTTCGGTAGATCCTATAGTGTATACCTACCTAGTGATATGCATGAGGCAACATGTCTTCAACTGATGCCCCTTTCCAATCTGGGTAATGCCAGTTTACACACATAAATATCACAAATGCAATGCACGTCCAAATATACGATATATAACTAAGACCTTCAGCACATACCTGACTACGAAGCCAAGGACGCCAGAACGCAGACAGCGTGCAATATCCCCAATTTTCTATCAGCCTGGCAACAGATGTTAAACTCTGCAAAGACAAGGAAACACGAGATGTTATAAAAAATGATTTCTCCACATACACAAAGAATAGACACATACACGACATAAAATGTCCTGTATCATACACGTCAGTCAACCTTTATGGCAGGACGTGCAATGGAATTACCCCTGATTTGTCCATGACAACAAGCAACATCGGTAATGCTCTTGAAAGCAGTTTCGAACCATCTTTGTACAGTTTTAACATTAGACAACCTGTGCCTTTCCCATCTGGGTCATACCAGTTCAACCAACAAAGCTGCAAACCGTTCAATATGCCATCTGTGTCATGCCACTTCAACAACGCAGCTGTAAGACGTTCAATATGCCATCTCGGTCATGCCGGTTTACCCAAGACACTATCACACATGCAATGCACTATAACATATAAGGTACACAGCGACTACCATCAGGACATACCTTAATAGAAAGCAAAGGACGCCAAAATGCAAACAGGCTGCAAAATCCACAATCGCCTAGCACCTGCCAGCTGAAGCAGATCACTGCAAAGACAAGGAAACACAGTATCGTATAATACAGGCTTTCTCCACAAACGCAAAGAAGATAAACATACACGAGATCAGAAATATTTCCAGTGATAAACATACACGAGATCAGACAATATTTCCAGTATCATACACGTCAATCCATGGCTTTTCGAGACCTTTCTCACCCTTTTGCGAACAAGCGTTTACATGGCCATGCTCACATTTTAAAGCGCACGAAGAACCTGATTTTACAGCTCAAGCGGTATTTCAGACAGCAAACCCTTTAAGACGATCTCTTTCTCTCTCTATCATTCTATACTATCAGGGAGACAACATTATCGCAGTTATGAGCAACTACCGTTCAATGCTTCGATGTGTTTGCTCTGTGATCTGTCTCTGTGTCACTTTTGGTCAATGACATTTCAACGTTACCAGGTTGACTTTCCAAAATGCGCAGCAACCATTTACTTTGCCTTTTCATCCATAAGCATCGGGAGGTGTACAGAACTGGTTCTACCCGGGAAAACTGGTGGTCCGTCTCCACCAAAAAATAAATCGACCGTCAGATATAATCTTACATGTGTTGACAATGACGTAAACTACCATACCAAAACAAACAATCAATTTCGACATGGCTGGGAAGAGATTGACAGCAGTCTCTCACGAGGAAAACCACCCATCAAGGTCTGTCGCGTGCGGAAATCTGTTTAACTTCAGCTTTCACAAAAACATAATTTCTTCACTTATTGTGCAAGACATAGTAATGCTCTTGAAAGGTATTTCGAACCATCTATGCGAGCAAACGAATGAACAAGTAAACCCAAAAGTCTTCTCGAAAAAACAAAACGACAGCTATTCAGTTAACGAATCATAGTTACGTCACCTGCACACTAAATGAATGTTGCATCTACCCACCTGTCCTTTCAAATGAACTCTTCACCAACACTTCCTGCTTGAACTAAAACTAACATCAAATTTTTTTTTCAAGATGGCTGTGACAAAGTGAGCGACAGAGTGATCCTAACTGATGCGCATGCGCAAACAATAACAACCATAAAAACAATAACAAACTCTTGCCCCACATAGGCCAACTTTTTCTCACTCAACATAATCTTATACATCCATATATACACTCCACAACATCCCTTTCAAATAAGCCCCGTAATGGTGTGTGACAAGTTCTCAACACTGCCCACAGCCATTGCCACACACTTTATGAACTTGTGGACAGCCCCGTGGCCGTGAAGCATGACCTACTTCTCCACCACAATAATAATATGCCATATTACCTACCAAAACTTATCTACGGTACTTACCTTTCGCCCAAAAATATTCTCGCCCACGATTTTGCAATGATTACAATGGCTTGAAATGTCCAATGTAACGTATAACGTCGACCTACTGTACACCAGGATCCGTCGCAAAATGGCGTTTGTTATTAAAGCGTAATACATAGCCTGCTGCGCGCGCAAGCAAACCGGAATTCAACAGTCAATTTATATTTACCAAAAATATACAGACATTAAAGGAGCTACTTATGTAATAGCCAACTATTACGTCTCGTTCATGTATCTACATCCATTAGTGATTTTCCGTACTGGAAAATATTAAGAAGGCAATAAGCGACGGACGCGGGTTAGATATAAATATATCAAAAACAAAAATGAGATTTTGTCTAAAAATGGGGGCTTTTTGGGAGCATTATTTGGTTTGTTGACTAAAACAATATTACCAACAGTTGCTAAATTCGCTCCAAAAATATTAGGGCCTCTGGCAACAGTAGCACTAAGTGGCTTAGCAAGTACTGGAATTGGTAAACTATTCGGAAATGGGATGGTAACTATTCCTAGTGACAAAAAACAAGCACTTCTTGGATAAAATAAATAAACACTTGCACAAAACAACAAGATGGTAAAGTCTAAAGGTTGTTGCCCTATTACTTTGACAAAGCAACAACGACAAGATGGAGGATTTCTTGGACTGCTTGCATCATTAGGAATTCCATTGATTGGATCTCTTATTAGTGGCTTAACGGGAAAAGGCTGAAAGGGAAAAGGACTAAGAGTTGATCGTGGAAATGGTTTACAAGTAGACTCACAAATTAGACCATAAAAAAGTATCCCATTCGTAAAAAAAATTAGTTTTTAAAAACGAGCCTATCTCTCACTTAGATATAATGAAATGGGTCAAGCAGTTAGGTATTAACAACTTCAGAGGAGATTTTAACAAAAACAAAAATAAACAAAAATCTGGTATTATTAATCTTGATGATCGTACTGGACCTGGTACACACTGGACTTGTTATTATGATAGTTATTACGTTGATCCGTTTGGTCTAAGCCCGCCAAAAAAGGTTTTAACATACATACCTAATATAAAATACAACACCATTCAATATCAAGATAAAACAAGTGTTCTGGGTGGATATTTCTGTCTATTCTTCATTAAAAAGTTACAAGATGGACATAAGATTGATGATGTACTTTATAAAATACTAAAACCTTACAAGCCAATAAAAAATGAAAACATTATAAAATCATATTTTGCAAACAAAGTTTAGTCTAATCCTATTTATAAATGAGTTACTGTATTAAAGAAAAGATGGTTACTGAAAATGTTAATCCTCAGTATATGTTGGCAAAAAATGGTAGAAGAATGTTAAAAGCAACTTGTGCATCTTGTGGTATTACTAAAACACAGTTTGTTAAAAGTACACAAGGTGGAAATATTGATATTCATAAACTTCCTTTATTACCTAAAAAGGGGTTAACAATTCCTGGTTATAAATATTGCAGTCCGCGTAACCCACTTGATAGCGGAGAACCGGTAATGAGTTAGATGCTGTTTGCAAAGAGCATGATTATTGTTATGACGAAAATCCTAGTAATAAATCAGTGTGTGATAAAATTATGCTGCCGGTTTAAAATCAAGTAAGTCTAAATCACTTGGGGAAAAAGTCTCTAAGAATGTAATTGTTAAGCCAGTTATTAGTACTAAATACAAACTTGGTCTTGGAGCATCAAAAAACGAAAAAAGGCGTTGAAATGGACTGACAAGTTAGCAGAGGAACTTCATAAGCCTATAACAAGAAAGTTCACTCAACGCCGTGTGATTGTTAATGAAATTGATAAAATATGGTCTGCTGACTTGGCTAATACGCAATCGTTTTTAAAGTATAATAAAGGTACTAAATACTTGCCTACTGTTATTGATGTATTTAGTAAATTTGCTTGGGTTGTGCCGGTTCCAAATAAAACTGGTTTAGAAATTACTAAAGCGTTCTAAAAACTCATAAGTACGGGAAGACAACGTAAATTGCTGTGGGTTGACCAGGGAGTAGAATTTTACAATAAAATATTCAAGCAGTTCCTTGTTGATAATAATATCGAAATGTATCATACGTTTAATTTTGGAAAATATGTAGTAATTGAACGATTTAATAGAACATTAAAAGAGAGGATGTGGAAATATTTCACAGCAAACAATACAAATACATATTTAGACGTGCTACAGGTGATGGTTGATAAGTACAATAATACAAAACATCGGAGTATTAAAATGACACCGACTGAAGCAAGTGATGAAAGTAATAAAGGAATGGTGTATTTAAACTTGTATGGAAAAATGAGAAGTAATCAAATTAAGCCAAAGTTTAAAGTAGGAGATAATGTTAGAATCAGCAAATATAAAAGAACGTTTGAAAAAGGTTATACTCCAAATTGGCCTGAAGAAATATTTGCTGTTGATGAAATTCAATATACAAATCCTGTGACATACAAAATAAAAGATTTAAACAACCAAAACATTGATGGAAGCTTTTATGAATTAGAAATGATAAAAGCAAAGCAAGAAATATTCAGGATTGAAAAAGTAATACGACGTGATTAAAAAAAGAAACAAGCATTGATTAAATGGAAGGGATAATTTTTAATAATTTTGACATTGTGAATTACCCCCACTTGGATGGGGATGTTCCCCGAGCAACTTCTTATGGGATGTATGTGTCTCAACTTATTCGTTTTTCAAGAGCTTGTACTGGAGTTGAGGACTTTAATATTCGTAATCTTTGTATAACTAAAAAGCTACTCAATCAGGGTTACCGTTACCATAAACTTCGTAAAACCTTTGCAAAGTTGTATTATCGTAACCCTGATCTTCTTTCCAAATATAAAGTAGTTTAAGGACTCTTCTGCGACAAGGACTAGCACAACCTGACTTCTATGGTGATGTGATTTATAAACTTCGTAAGATTCTTGGTCATGATCACTTACATACTATCTTTGTTAAACTTGTTAAAAAGTTTATCAAAAAAGGTTATGACCCTATCATTTTGCAACGTACTGCATGCTTAGTGGTGGACCCTTTTACAGTTCGCCACTATGCTTTCCTCTTTAATTGTACGATGACCGGACAGGCTGTAGACCCTATGATGACGCCTACCTAAAGGCCATTGGGACGGTGACGTTTGATGTTTGTCTATGATCTTTCTTGTCGTGCCCTTATGGTTTATTCTCTTGTTGATCTGGCTTCTGCCACGTCATTGAGTACCTTCATTGTGGCTTTCTAGGCTATTGTTTTTTTGTATTATATTTACACGAGCATGTTTGTGTTTTACTTATATTGCCTATTGATGCTGCCTTGTTGGTTAGAGATTAGATCATGGCGGGGATTTGTTTATTTACACTGTCCTGTTTTAATGGGATGACAGTAGGGTAAGTGTGAGGTTTGGTGCACCCTAGAACCGGTTTAAACCCCCCAGTTGCCTACTTTGTCACTGACCGTTCCAAGGCGGTAGCCCTATTGTCAACCCTTTTGTGTTTGTGATGTCGTTTGCTTTTATTATTACTTTTGCCTTCTTGTTTATCTGTTTGCATGTTTGTTTCTGTGTTTTGTAGTTGACTGTCCTCCTTGAATGCTACTTTCCCTGTCCGATCTTTTTATATTTATTTACAATGTGGATTTTAATAGTTGGGTCCCATTTAAGGATACTGAAAATATTAAATAAGAACTTAAAAATGAATTGTGTATAGTAATATTATATATGGTACAAGAAAGACTAAAAAAGGTCTGCGAAAAACTTACAATTTAAAAGATAAATACAGAAAAAAAATAATGACAAGCAAACAACTCCAAGTAGAATATGAAGTATTTCGTGATGATTTGATGGACACCAAAAAAAGCATGGATAATTGTAAACGTCAGTTGGATAAAAACAGGAAAGAGCTTCTTGAACTAAAATACAAAATAGCAAAATGCAGAAAAATAAAATATTCTATGGTAAAATACGATATGTACAACGATGATGAAGACTACTGTCCGGTTCCGTCTGACTTTGCTTAATAATTTAGTAAATGTTTTAGTTATTTACAAAAAGGAGACGGTGAAATATTATTTATACTAAATTAATAGATACTGGAGGTTTTGGCAAAGTCTTTCCTAAGCGGGGACAATCAAGCAGTTTGTATAGTTGTTAGGGGTCTGGTAGGAAGTATGCCATCGCCATTTGGCGTTTGCATCTTTGTGTTAAGGACAACTGGAGACAACTTGATAATTGCTTGTTCGCCCGTCGCGAGAGAAAACTGGCCCAGAACCCCCAGTATCAATACTACTTGCTTGCGTACTCTTAATACATTTTGGTTTTCCACAGAAACAGTGTCTGCAGCGTGTAACAGATTAAAAAATTATTTCAATCGAATTTTGAAAGTTTTGCTATTTAATAAATTACAAAATACTGTTTAATGTATGCCTTTACTAAACATTGCTGATCATTAAACCGCCAGACACGGTTTAATAAATTTTATTAACTGTCTGAAAGCAAACTTTTCCATCAGTCGTAATCTGTCATTAATGAAAATCCAACGTCGCTCTTACAAGGGCAGTTCGTGTCAATTAGTCGATGTTGTTACGGCTAGACAGAAACTCCATTTCCGCTCACACAGTATATTTCGTGTGTGCACACCTAGTTTTACCGAAAATGTTGTAAACATTGGGAAGTATGTGTCTGAACTGCTATTAAAAGTGTACTACCTGCGCCGCTTTCAAAAGTTAGTCGGTGAGAACTTGGGATTTCGTTTTGAACCTTAGACCCACCGAGATTGAGATTTAGCGGATGTGCATCTTATATAACTATTTTGCCGAAGGCCAAGCAAGAAATTTATTTTAATGGTCCTCTATTTACTCAGAACCGACGTTTAATGTCCGTTTCTAGCTAATTATCGTACCCTAAACAGGTTGAAATCACATTTCTTAAAATGCCTTGATTTCATGTATCCAGAAAACTGTTTTAGTAAGTGACATTATTTTGAGATAATTCTTTTTACATTATCTCATAGCTTCTTTTCTTGAAAGACTTCTTTTACATGCACACAAAACTGCGAGCTGTAAGATGTGTATCTTAATTCAGAATCATCAACATGTTATATCAAGGGATAAAAGGAAAGTTTAATCAGTAAATATGCTGCGAAATGTGTGAACTTTGTAGTCCATACCATAACCGTCGTCATTTTCTGTGAAACACCTAGAAAGTAGAGACATTTTAAAACATAAAACGACATCCTGATGTTATAAAAACGTTAAATACCGTTTCTGATAGAGTTACTGATGAAGTAAACATACACATAGCTATGTGTCGAGAGACAAGTATGCTAAACGCCTCCCTATGCCACATCTTCAACTGATAATAGAAAGAGACTTAGAGACAGCAACTTTTATGTCGGATTATATCGACTAGAGATAACCTTCCATTATCTCTTACCCTAAGTACATTTCAGTTATGTGTCAAGTGCAAAGGACAGGATGAAGATTTAAAGTAGAAACATGTGGGTTGCTTTACTCATCCAAATTAAGTACCATGTTTCTTCAACAAGGAAGAATTTGACAGAAACCTTACTATAAAACGTTATTGCGTGTGCACATATAAAATAGGCACCATTCTTAGGCAACATACGTATACCAAACAGATGATCATGTATATATGAATATACAAACAAAATCATAGAAAATATCAATGTAGGATTGAAGACGAACAAAAATGTGACCTTCCTTTTAATGGTTTGTGTTAATCTTTATAGACAGTTCCCAACGTGCCCGGTCATATAACTGTCGAAATAGAACGAATAAAGACGAACTGTAAATGGGCCAACCACGTTACATGCATTTTATTCGGAATATGGACCAAACGACAGCCTGTTGTGTCAACACTAAACATGTATCAATCTTCAATGTGTATTATTTATATTATTATTTTAAACGTTTTTTTTAAACACGTGTTACGGACCATTCAATATTTCACAATATAAAGAAGTAAAAATTATGAAGTATAGGTGCTTTTGTATGAAGAGTTAACAACGAAAGTATTGAGTAGTTTAACAACGTAAATCAACCGATACTATAACCGTGACGTTGCATCAGTCCACGTAAATCAACCGATACTATAACCGTGACGTTGCATCAGTCCACGTAAATCAACCGATACTATAACCGTAACGTTGTATCAGTCTACGTAAATCAACCGATACTATAACCGTGACGTTGCATCAGTCCATTTCCTATAACACTGTATTTTAAGTCTGTTATGAAGTTATTAACAGTTTAATTATAGCTGAACATGAAATGCCACCCGTTGCCATATGCGCAGGATTGAATGCAAGTAAACAGTTGTTAATTCAAAATAGCGTTAATTAGGGAAGATGTAATTGCTATAAACAACATTTTCTCTAAGGAAACTCTTTTGCAATTATAATTAAATTGTGGTATTTATAAATTTTAATTAATTTAAAATGGCATTGACTTTTCGTTATTATACGGAAAAAATAAACTTCTACTGAAATGTAGCACGGTATTGCGCATCGCCAATTATATTATGTAGGCCTGAACTTGGTTTAGTGAAATAATGAATGGATGGTGTTTTGCGGCACGTTGATACAAATATGTCATATTGTGGGCGAAAACGGATATAAAGTTGTAGCAAAATGAGTGCATATATTCTTAGAGATTTTAACTGTGTTTGTCGGAGTCCCATTTTCCCTGATTTTGAATAGGAGTTTTGATTGATTTTTGCCAAGCGCGTCAATTTTAATCGCTGACAAATGAGGCCCCACAATAATGATCTTTTACTAGTTTAAGCGTCACAGCGTGCTTTGCGAGCAGTCCGGAGAACATGACATTTGTATGACGTGTTCAGTAAGATACCTGTGTAGTTGCTGTATAAATTGGTGTGAAATTGACAGACCAGGCGGTAGTCACGAGGACGCTAGGCAAGATGACATAGTTAAGTCACCGGATGTGGAATACGGGACTGGAGCCATCGCCGGAAAGGGTCGTGCGAGTTGGCGTCTGGCGTCGCGTGGGAACTACGTCACCGGAAGTATGGTACCAGGACTAATAGCAATCGCTAATGAGGGGCGTGCGTATAACGTGGAATTCGCGGAAGTGAAATATTAGTGCCGGACACTGAACTGTACCTGAAGGACTCAGCTAGATATAGCTTTAAGACGAAACTATCTTTGATATAGCTTATATATAGCTTTATTTCATAAATACAGATATTCCGTCTGATTAAAACCGAACAGTCCACTCCTTAATTGAGATAGTGAATAGGGATTCTTATAACATGAATTGAAATTTGAAATGCTTTAAAAACGTTGATATTTCTAACTTTGTCATTGATATATATGTGTATATATATTCATCTTGTCGTAAATAAAATTGTAAATATATTTATTCTTGATTCTCTTTTGGTGAGTTGTCTCCACTTGGGCTATCTTGTTACAATACTGATAAGAATAGTGATAAGTACATTATAGTGAATCATATGATAATTGTTAAGTAAGATATATACGTGTTTGTTTGGTTAATATTTATCTTATCTTTAATTTCCACAGTGCATGTTCATTTTTTAACTTTTTTGTCATGCCCAATAAAGGTCTCCGTCATGTTTAATTAAGAACTGATGTTCTTGGTTTATATTCTAGTAAATCGGGTTGTAATGGCATTGAATGTTCTGCAAAATCTCTTCCGCTGTGGAATCTATGTTTTCTGTTGCAACGTCACTAATTATTCGGTCAGCATCTCAAATCGACGTTGCTTACGATGTTCTATAGAGCAAATATAAGTATAGAAGTCGGACAGAAATTGCAGCTTTCACAGAACACAGTAAACCCCAAAACACGCAAAATGACAAACATGAATGAAATGTTGATAAGGAATAAAATCACATGACGTCACGAACACAAAAGGGGTTGACAATAGGGTTACCGCCTTGGAACGGTCAGTGACAAAAAAGACCGCTTGATAGGGTGCACCAATCCTCACACTTACAAGCATTCATTTATAAAATTTCCTGTGTCATATTCAAAGATCCAAAATGTTTGCAATTGTTACGCATGTTTTGGCAGGCTTCTACCCGGTAGCCATATCCGTTCTCGCCACAATTTACTACTTCAACGATTTGTTCATTTATTCTAAAGTAATGTCAGTTAATGTCAGTATTTTAAAATTTCACGCCACGGTTTATTCTCTAGAGGAAATGTTTGAAAGGTCTTGAAATGCTGTCTAGCCATGCAATCGGATATATTGTTTGATCCTTTTCCTATCTGACTTCAAAGTCGTGAACATATGATAGACTGCTATTTGAATAGCTTTATCTTGAAGCTCGACTTCCTTTAAAAGCATTTGTCTTGGCCCGTTATTTTATGCCAAATTAACCTGACAGACTTCACTCTAGAGTTCAGTTCCTCTTGACGGATTAAAACGCGATTGCTACGCATCTAAATAACTCATTCCTCGATAGTTGTAAAGCGTTCTAGATACTATTCAGGACCTTTTTATAAAATGTTCATATTCCCAAAAGCTCTTGAGATTGGCGATAAAAACAAGTTTGACGTTCCAAGAAAACGACATATCTATGCTGATGGTAACGGCTGATCTACATTTTCTAAAGCATGGTCTTTATACAAACTGTAACATTTTCATTAAAAATTAAAAAAACACACGAATACATCCAATAAATATTACGTTTGACAAGATGTGAAAGAAAACATTTCTACGCGGGAGTTTAAGATCGCTTGGTTTACAGTCGTAATGCTCAACAGTGTAACGACTAAAAACGGAATGGTCGTTAGACAAATTAGTACTTTTAAGTTCACCGGCTGTAATTAGATTCAGATACGTATGTGTGGCATTGCAACTAAAATCTTCATAAAATATATGCATAATTTATTTTCGGATATATAAAATTGCATACAATTTAATGCAAAATTAGTTTAATTGATTTGCGAATTATGTAGCTCAAACACATAAAATCTTTGACGTAGATATTGACAGATAACATATTTTTGAATATTAAAAATGCACCTTTAGATTTCTCATAAGACAACAAAATTGATTTTCAACTCTCATTATCTTTTAACTATAA